>JAOUQV010000023.1:8730480-8747501 GCA_028565295.1 Aspidoras spilotus | reverse complement strand
TAGGTCACCCTGTGCTCCTCCTTCTTTTGGAAATATGTGTTTACCACAGCCAGTTCCATCCTCTTTGCAAAATCCACATTAAAATCTGTACCAATCACCACTCTCACTTTTCCTTGTCATCGTCCCTACATTTAGTGTTTCTACCTTTAGTCCTACCCTCTTGACCCTCCTTCACTCTCCGTCTCCTCATACGCTTCCCTTCTCATTGTCTTCGGCAAACAGTATCTCAATTACCGCTAGTACCCTGTTTGCCACCAGTACTAGTGGCAGTTATTGTTAACCCGGGCTGCGACTGATCCGGTATGGATAAACATTCATTGACTTGCATTTTAGTGTTGGCAAACATTTTACACTGGATGCCCTTCCTGACGCAGATTTCTGGACGGGTTAAGCCTATTTGATAGTTCAAGAAGATTTTTTTGATTACTGCAATCTTGCAGGCATCTCTTATGTCTAGCAGGTTGTCAGTTATTCTAGGCGTCATAACATTAAGTCTTATTAATTATTTTTTTGCTGCAAAGCTTTATATAATTTATATTATACTATATACTCTATAATATCTAATATACTCTATACTTTATTTTCATGCCCTTCCTGACACAACCCTCATCATTTACCCGGGTAAGGGACCGACACTAGAAATACACTCACTTGTGCTTTCTAATGGCTGGTTTCAAACTGAGAACTATGCTTCTCAAACTAAGCCCGTGCTCTTCAATCTCCTCACTATGTTCCTCACAGTGGAAACTGACAGATAACTATCTCTGAGATAGCTTGTTTATCCTTTCTTTAAACTATGATGTTGAACAATCTTTGTTTAACTCACTTGAGAGCTACCTCTCTTCTGAGAAGATTCACAGAGAAAAAATACTTGAAATTGGCTCCTTTACACTTGCTCATAATTGGAATTACCTGTGTATGTAGTTCAAGGGTTAGTGAGCTAAAGAAACTAATTCTGTGTTTCAATAATTAGTGCTGAAATTATTCAAATCAATAAAACAACCAGGGTGCCCATATTTATGCACCTGTCTAATTTTGTTTGAATAATTATTGCACACTTTTTGTAAATCTTATAAACTTTATTTTACTTTTCAAATAGCACTGTGTTTTTCTGCTATATGATAAATCTAACTGAAATTAGTGGTTTATTAAGAAATGGTTTAAAAAGAAAAATTGTGAAAATTATCAGGGGTGCCCAAAATTTACTACCACTGGGTGATGATGGTGGCATCCTGCATGCCATGTGGTATATCACCTTCACTCCAGCACTGACAGAGAAGCTTGTGGAGTTTGACAAGAAGAGCAGACCTTCCTCATTTTATGTCTATATCTTTTATTCCGTCACTGCCCGGTGCTGTGATTCAGGATAGGCTGTCAATTGCTTTGCTTAGTTTCTGGGTTTTGGCTTCATGTCAAACACTTCCATTACATTTTCATTACAGAGGGCAGAACTGAGACATTGCTGTCCCTGGCATAAAGCTCAGAGAAATCTTTCCAGTGGTCAATATGCTTAGACTGGTACGTGAGGATTTCTCCTAAGGCTAATTTAAGAGGAGAGATTGTATGAGGGTCCAAGATCCCTTTTTTATGCCATTGAACATGCATTTGATGTTACTGGAGTCAGACTCTGATTGCATGTTGCTGCAATGCTAAAGCCTCAAACAACTCAGTGGACCTTCTTAACCTTTTGCAAAAGACCTTTAGTGCCATGCTGTGGTTGGTGTCCCATAAGCCATCCCAGTACTGTGTGTGTCACAGTCTGCACTGTTAAAAATATGGGTTTGAAGGATGCTTTTGTGATCAGCGCATGGTCTTAGGATCAGGCCCAGCTCTGCCAGTGTCCCGATTGTGGGTGCCTCCAGGAGACTTTGTGTCTCCAATAATTGGTAATGCAAAGTCTGTGGTATGTGCAGTGATGTGGTAACCCAAGCAAGATGGCTAGGAGTCATGGTCTCTGCCAACTCTATCATTGATATCAACAAGCAAGTACAGCTGCTCCCTAGTGATGTTTTTTATAGCTCTCTCAAGCTTATCATATAACTTGTACTTTATTTCTTGAGAGAAGCAGAGTGTTAATCTATACAGGTCTTCTGGTTGTGTTTAGCTTCTCTCTGAGCCACCTTTGGGTGGTAATATTTGTTCCAGTTCTTGACTGCAAAGCCAACTCAGTATTCTCTTTTTTCACCAGGGTCTTCTGTCAAAAAAGGTTATAAACTCTTTCTTACAGTGAGCTTGATGATATGAGTCAGATTTCTGGAAGGGTTAAGCCTATTTGATACTTCAAAAAGAATAAGTCTTTTTAATTATTTTTTGCTGCAAAGCTTTATATACTTTATATTATACTATATACTCTATAATATTCAATATACTCTATACTTTATTTTCATGCACCCAATTAAGCAGAAAGATTTTGGTGGGACAGCACATACAGTATTTGTTTGAGGGCTGCCCAGCTTAATCAGATTAATCATCTCTCCCATTGTCAGAGGGAGGCTCTAGCACCCATTTCTATGCCAAATGAGAACAGTGCTTCACAAACTGAGCTGCCTTATGTAGTCCAAGCCGGATTTTCTATCAGAAGAAGAGCTGTAAGCAGAAAGAACAGAAGTACATGATATGAAGCATACAACATGCACTACAAGAACTTTTATTCAAAATTCCTTTGGCAAGCATTTCCAATTGACTGAAAAGAGAAGCATGCCCAAAAAATAAACATTAACAGTATATTATAAAATTGAAAGCAAATTCTAAAAGTAATTCAAGGTCTGAAAGTCTCTATATAGCATTTTTTGCCATTTTCTCAAAATACCCAGAAGGTGTAAATGAGATTTAGTTGAACTATATATAGTTGACAATCTACATTACACTAGATTGATGCTCACTTATCAAATCAATCAATGATCAGACCTTCGGTTGAAAATGTATTACACTTTTTGTGCAGAAGCGCCCTTTCTGGCTTTTCATTTTAAATGCATCAAAAAAAATTATTAAAATAAATTTTAAAAAGCACGAACAATATTATCCAACACGTAACGACCACAAAATATAAAGTTTTCCACAAATACAATACAAACATTAATATGACCTTAATAACTGTAATAAGATATTCTGGCCACTGGTAATTTAAATTTGATTAGTAACTGAGTTTTCCTCTTCAGAACGCATAAAAAGAATGGAGATTGACTTCAAGGCTATCCAATGAAATAATCTATTAGTTTTAGACCCGCCTCCTGAAAGTGATTGACGACTGTCTAAACAGCCGATATATGGTTTGTTAAGATAGAATGCATTTGAAAGGGAGAGGTGAGCACGCAATATAGTATAGTAGAGTATAGTTTACATAATATATAATAATTTATAGGGTGGCACAGTGGCGCAGTGGATAGGTCTGTAGCCTAGCAAGAAGGTCCCGGGTTCGAACCCCAGGTGAGTGACTGAATATTTCTATATGGAGTGTATAATTGTGTTTGTGTGCACCCTGTGATGGATTGGCGCCCTGTCAAGGGTTGTTCAAGGCCTCATGCCCAGATATCCCTTGATCCTAAAACTCAGATTAAGCAGGTATGGAAAATTGATGCATATTTTCTGAATAAAATAATATATTAACACCAAATATTGTACCACGTTAGTCGAGATCTTGGTGAATCAGAAAATGTAGGCCATTGATTTTTAACCATTGATTTTTAAAATTCGATTTGTGCAAAGCGAATTTTAAGCTAATTTTCAAGAGATTTTTACTAAAGTAGTACGTATTCCACAATCATCATTCATTGTTTAAATTGAAGTAAACTCTTGGGACGAAATATGTTTAAACACCAAAACCTTTATTTTATATTAGCTTGAATGTGTTAGCATTATATACATGCAAAAGTGATTAAAACTAAAAATCACCTTTAATATTTTTTTTTACTTTTATGTTTGCATGAATGCAGTAAATAAAAAATCAGCCATGGCCTATATTTCCTGATTTACTGAGGTCTTAACTAACTTGCTACAAAATGTGTCCTAAAAAGAAACTACCAAAAAAATGATTGTATTTAGAAAATATGCATAAATTTCCAAAAGGTGTACTTAAGTGTCACTGAACCCATCCAAATCTATCCTGTCACTTTACTTCATGTATGTACTATTATTTTTACACTTTCAAATTGAAGTAAACACAGAACAAATATGTATTTACACCAAGATCTTTAGCTTGAATGTGTTAGCATTATGTACATAAAAAATTGCTAAAAACAAAGAATAAACTATATATCTTTTACTTTTATAGTGGTTGCATGAATGCAGAAAATTAATAAATCCTTCACTCTCAGTTATTGCATATGGGAAAATTCAACAAGTACAGCTGTTGTTGAAACAACAGAACTTTAGCTCTGGGCTCCAACTACAAGTATCTGTCTGTAGCCAAATTCACTAAAGTTGCTCCATTTACAGATATCTGATACATTTTTGCATCAGTGATCATATGCCACCTGCCATGTGTTACAATGATCGTTTGGGGTATTGTTTACTTGACTTTTCATCTTTTCTAAACTGACTAGTTGTTGTCGGTAAAACCTTCTAAAACTTGCCATCCAAGAAGATAGTTGTTTTCCTATTTTACTTCTAATTCTTCTTCTCCATCTTTATCATCCAGTTTTCACCTTCCCACAGTCTGGTGTCACTGAGCCACCATACTTATTATTTGAGTGCATGCATTTGGCAGAGATGTGCCTTTCCCAGCGTTGGCCAGGAGCAAGGAAGCAAGGAGGCCTTTTCAACTGAGCAGTTTAATAAAAGAGGCTGGGCCCCCTTTGCACCCATACACACACCCTCCTTATATGTCTGCTCCATTGTCACCAGGATTGCTTTTTTTAAAGTGCCTCTCTGAACACCCCCCTTTCACTGAGTGCTTTCTTACTGTATCTCCTAGTTCAACCTTAGAAATGTTCCGACCACATCATTCCACACCATTCAGTGTAAGTTATTTGCTTGTGAGAATGCATATAAGTGATGTTGTAGAAATAAATGTGTAGAAATAAATGTATAGCAACACAAAAAATAAGAAAGTCAGAGGGGGCTAGTAATAGGGAGAGAGATAGTCATTTGGTGAAAATATGTTGATATAAACAACTTTCTATTACAGATAAACCCTTTGGTCCTATAATATCCCTAACCCCACCCACCTCTTACAAGTACTGCTTGTGGTGATGCATTTGTATGTGTGTGTGAGAGAGAGAGAGAGAGAGAGAGAAATTTTTTGTGTCCTGGGGTGGACCCACAGCCAACTATCCAGACACTTGTACCCAAATATTCAGTGCATCACAGAATAGCCGTGGGACGAGACAGAAAGGAGACTAAAGTGCAGAGAGGAATAAAGTGAACAGGCATGCCAAGCAAGATCACTTGGGGAGTGAGTAATAGCTTTTTTGAACTCATGAACAATGTTTTTTTAAGTAGTCTAGTTGTAACCTCCCTAGAAATTTCTAATTTCATTTGAAATGTAGTAACTTTGTAAAAGATCATTTTAAATCAGCATATAATTTATATATATATATATATATATATATATATATATATAAGTTATACATATAATAACTAAAGCTTAGAACAGAAATTAAAACATACCACATAGTCAACTTGAATAAGATAAAAATTGTGATTGAAAACAATAAGGAACATTTAGGGTACTTAGTAAATAAAGTTGTTGCTTGCTGTACATACACACTGCTGTAAAACAGTTTCTTTTGTTAAAGAAAACTCTTGGGGTTGGATGCTTACTGGTTACTATGGATACAAAAAAGTCTAGTTATTTGTGCCATGAAAGGGACATACATATTGTTCTTCCAAATATACAAAAATATACAAAAACGACAGACCACAATGATCAAAAATTAAAATAATATAATATTGCTAACAGTCCAATATTTAATGGAAAAAGAACTTTGTAACTAGAAAGTGCAGTTCTTGCATAAACTGTGAGGATGTTGTGACACATGCATTTTAAAGAAACTTTTAACTGTATACAAGAGGAAATAATATTGGTAATCACTGCAGTATACTGAGTACAGTGGATTATTTGCTTTTAAAATAATAGTCACAGAATACAATTAAGTTTGCTGCCACAATAGGTGTAACAGGAAAAAAGGCACAGTGCAGAGATCTCCGTGTAGAGACATTGTTTTTACTATTGTGCAGTTGGCATACTTCTAGTTGTTAATTAGTTAATTGGTTGCTGTACTCCCCACTTTCAATGCCAATAAACTATTTTCCTTTTAAATATTACAATGACTGCAAAAATGTAGACCCCAACATATATAACTGATCTGAACCTTAGAATCAAATACAAAATAAGTGGAAACTTATTTCTACTGTTCAGACTTACTGCAACGCTCTATGTATAGAATAAAATAATAGAAAGGCGAGAAACAAGTGTGGAAATATGAGATAAGAGAAATAGAAAAGCAACACTGCTGCATCTCAAATCCCATATTTGAAAAGTATCGTACAGGACAGTTGATCAGAAACCAAGCTGATACGTAAATCAGGAATTATCTGGGTTTATTTATGAATAAAACTGATGTTTGTGTGTGCTCCATGCTGCAAAGTGTTTCGGTCTGATTCCTCAGTGAAAGTCAGTTGTTAGTTGCTTGTCAGCATTATACTCAGGCCCTTGAAGAGAGGCAGAATCAATAGATAAGCTGTGTACTGTTATACTTGAAGGAATGCTGCAGCGTTTAGGTTAAAACAAAAAATAGGATATGTTCTTCAATATTGCAGATGCCTTGTATCAGGATTTCTTGGGTGAAGGACATTGTCTTGATTTCCTTTTATTATTTACATTTTATTTTTTATTTACGTTAATTGATTTCTTTGTACAGTCATATGATGCTGTGTTTTTTGGTTTACTATTCAGATATATTGCTATAAAAGCAGGGCCATTTAAAAATATCTGGTTTCTATTTATCACTTTTAAAATAATGTCTGTTGTAAAGGCATATTTCCCCTGTTTAATACTTAATCAATATGTCTCCTCGTGCTCTCACGTTCTCTTCCTGTTTGTCTTTTTGTCTCTGTTTCTCTTTCACAACATCTTTCACTCAATCCCACATAATACATACATTTGCAGACATAATTAGGCATTTCATGCATGAATGCACCTTCTCCCAAACACAAACAAGCAGGCACATGCACGCCTCCTGTTGTACACAAACACACTGCAGTGTGCTGTCTTCATGGTGATGTCATCCTGTCTGCCGCAGCACTGGTGCACAGAGATGGTGAGAGAGAGGGGGAGAGAGAGAACGAATGAACAAAAGATCTGAATATAACATTCATTTTGGAATGACATGATCTGTGGGATTTGACAGCAGGAGAATCATCTGATCAGGCAGATAGCATAGGGTAGCTGTATTTGTACTGCACTATAACTAAAAATCATAATGCTCTTTGTAGCATAAGGGTCAATTATATATATGCACACAGAGTCATGGCAGCACACTAGCATTTCCTATGGCTGCAGTTATATAATTTCACATACAATTAAATATCAGGTTATATATTAGGAAGACTATTGATCTAGCAGTCATGTGTGTCGTAGTGCAACCTATAGTCTGATTGATCATAATTTAGTTATATTGATCTCAAGGTTATTATACACTATAATCATAATCACTGATGTACTGCTCTGGCTGCTCCCTCTCTCTCTCATGACCACAGCTTGACTAGATCCAAGAAAATATCGCTTAAATAGCCTGGTTATTTGAGTGCAATATGTTAAATTAATAAATGTGACATGTTTATAAATTCACATGTCCAATACAACAACTATACAATACATGCAAGCAAAAACACATGTGTAGCATTAACAGAATCATGAATCAGTCACTTATCTGGGATAAAACGTTTCTGTAAAGCTGTTTTGGGACAATGTCCATTGTTAAAAGCGCTTTATAAATAAAATTGAATTGAATTAAACCCGAATTGCATTAAAATACTACTCAATTAAATCAAACTTATTTGGTCCGATTTAAAATACATTGTTTCAGACCATCATTTATTAGAGAGATGCAATCAAGGAAATACCATTATTAAGTCATTTGTATATTTTCCTCTGCGGTCAGGGGACAGCAGGTGCTGACCTCGCAACTCTGGGCACAAGGGCAGGAACAACTCTTATTAACAACAATTAATGGTTTATATATTGACATCAAGCTAAAATATATGTATGAGATTTATTGCAGTCAAGTAATTGAATACATTTTTCAAGTGCTTAACAGAACTAATAATAATAGTAGTCAGGAACTTACTGAGGAAGAAATCTTGACCAAAGCATTAGGTGTGGTGGGCAAGCCAGTCTTCCATACCTTATCTTGTACAGTCAAACACACTTGTGCACTGACGCAAACAAACACCCACATTTACTTGTCATAAATAAGTTGAGCTAAAATTATGTCTCAGCAAGAACTTGTTATTCAAACCAATATTCTGTGCTTCAAATAACATGATGAAATTTCTGAAGTAGAAAAAATTAATGCAAAATAAAGTGATGCCTTAAGTACAGCTTTAGGTCTGTCTAGAAGCAAGAATTATAGTAGTGCATTAGAAGCCTGAAATATTTTGAGAAAGAGCAAGGGATTTTTCAAATAATTAGAGAAGGAGAAAGTGTATGAGTCAATGTGTCTCGAGAGATGTGGTGGCTATTGTAAAAAAATGGGCCTCTTGCAGGTCACTAAGATGTTACCATGCCAGCTTTTGCTCTGTGGCCATGTATGAATTATCCACATATTCATGATCATACATTAAGTAACACTTTATTTATTTACAATTATTTATCTCTATTTAACCCACTTAGAACAGCCGGCGCAGTGTTGCAGCTGGGGGTTTGCTGTCATGTTGAACAGCATTTCAACCATAACTTGCCAGGAGTGGGAATTGAACCTTTGATCCCCAGCCCTAAACTCTATTATTAAGCTATGGCTGACCCCAAAAGGCATTTTTTATTTGTAGGATGGAAGGATTTTCAAAACAGCCAACAGCGGATTAACTAATATGCAAAATCTACTCTTATTTTTTTAGTAAAAATTTAGAAATATTATTTATCACTACAGAATACTTTTAGATTTCCAACAAAAACAGAACAAAACATATTGGAAAATATAAATATAGACAATAGAAAAATACTAAATAATTTACTTTTAAATATGCACACATTGTATTTTGATATACCTTTGACGTAAAGACACACACCAGATATTAGCTTCAATTATTTATTTAGAAACATTCATTCTTTCTAAAGCACTATTATAAGATTTATAAGCACCCTTTTTACAGTATTTGTAAATTTGTACTCACTTAGTAAAGCATAATTAATAAAAATAAACCACATCAACCAACATTGTGCTATTAAATAGCAGAGTGTCTGAGATGTTTTGCATAGTTCGGTACATCCACTGATTTATGAATATAACTGCTCAGTTACTTGATATAATGGTATGATGATATAAAAGTGCATATTTCTGTGTATGCTTTCTGAATTAATCATAAGTGCATGTTGCTTTCAAAAAGGTCTACTTTGGACATGGTGTTTAGTGTAAACTATTTTTACTTTAGAACCAGACTGTATCCTTTTTTCTTATTTTGTATAAACTGCTCATTTGTTTGTTTGGTTGTTAAGTAACACAATGATATGCTACATATTACAATATGAGCAAATACACAACACTATCACTGGATTAGAAACACCTAACCTATGATCACTGTTAAAGTCTTCCAGTTGGGGTTTACATCATAATTAGTTTTCAAGGTGTTGATATGTCCACTGCACAGCAGAAAACAGCATTTTCAGCTACTGTTTATGTGTGGATCGACTTGAACAAGTTGAACTGGTTAATTTGCTTCAAGGGGAACTTGTCAACTTATGACAGTCATGGGTCGAGGATGACTACCTTCAGGTGGTGTGCTGTACGATGTCTGTGTGCTGTAAGTAATCAAATATTTGCACCAACCTGTTATTACTTAGGTGTACTTAATCCAGTGATAGTTCCCTGTATATGATACAGTTTATGCAAATGAAAATCTATCTAAACAGTGATTTAAATAAATAAATCAGATTTAACCCTGTTGCTACTAGGGACAAGCATCGGATAACTGAAAATAGCACCATGACTTTTGAAGTGAGGTATGGTTTTTAATATATGTGATTCTTTGTATTGTGTCTTTACCAAGGTCTTTCAGAAAGGGATTTCTTTTCAGAAAGAAATGAGCCATTTTGAAAGCACCTTGTGTTGTGTTTGTGGCTCACTCCTATGTTTAACCCAGTGTTTGGTTCCTTCATTTCCTCAAAAGGAAATGATTATATTAACAGTAATTTGTTTTCTCGTTGATATTTATTATTTTACAATGTTGTGTTATGTGTCCATTTGTTTTGGGGATCTGAGAGAAACGGTGACACTGTGTGATCCGGAAATTACCTAACTATTAACCCAAATGATTTCACTCTCATTGTTTCCACCTGTCTATATGTCTGTATATCTGTCTCAGACTGATGCTGCTACAAGTTTTCTACGTGCTGCCCGCTCAGGTAACCTGGAAAAGGCTCTTGACCACATCAAGAATGGTATTGATATCAACACAGCCAATCAGGTGAGAATTGCTTCCACATCTGTTATTGTCTCATGGTTTATGTTGGTTTCCCATAAACCATTAAGCAAAATTCTGATTATCTGTACCTTCTGTTCCAGTCTGTTAAACCGTTGTGTAGTAATTAATAGTGCCATAGATTGATTAAATTACACTCACTTATATTAAAATGCAAGGAATTTCTACTTGAATTGGTATTATACTAGAGTGGCATGGGTTGGACTAGAAATTCACTTATGTAATTAATTGTGTATTGACTGTATGATTATTCAAGCAAAGTAGTTGATTTCAGAGTAAAATGCTCACTTGATCCAACTGAGTGCAAAATATAAGAATGCAATAATCTGTAATTAGGGTTCCAAGCACCAAATTTAATTCGGGTTCAAGCATGAAATGCACAGAACCCTATTTCATTTATCACCATTCTTCCTATTATTTTTTATTTTTTTTCACAAAAAAAAAGCATATCAGTGTCTGTTCTGTTCTACAGAGCTCAATGACCTGTTGTGGATATGAACACAGGCTTGTACATTTCATTACTAAATGTCCTGAAATCTGGAAATTAATTCACAGACGGACACTGCATTACAGTATAATACTGAGTATTTAGATTGAGTAAGATGCACAACTGGAATTTTATAAAACACAAATATGTACCAGTTCAAAAAGCAGAACAGCAAATGTATAAATAAATGAATATACCAATTCATACAATTTCAGTTGAATATGTCATATAGAAGAAGTAATCTGATATTTTAGAAGTAAAATAAAGTTGATAGGATTTACAGAAAGTGTGCAATCATTATTCAAACAAAATTAGGCATGTGCATAAATTTGGGCACCCCAACAGAAAAATTACATCAATATTTAGTAGATCCTCTTTTTGTAGAAATAACAGCCTCTAAATGTGAGTCTGGATTCTGGTTAAATGTATTAGACTTTAAATCACACTACAAATTTTTAATAATAATCCGGTCTGGGGACCAGAACATTGTACTTGTTTCTCTGCATGAATGCCTTAGTAGATTTTGAGTAGTGTTTAGTGTCCTTGTTTTGTTGAAGTATCCAGCCCTTAACTATCTGGTACTTAACTTTATCAAGATTCCCAGTACCTGCACTGGCCACACAGCCCCTCAGCATGATGGAACCTCCACCAATTTTTTGTGTATGTTTTTTGCTTGTAATAGTCTGGCCCCTGATAATCCAGTCCACATTTGTCCATCCAGGTTATTGTATGTCTTCCACATCGTCTCACTCCCTCTACAAGTTCTGTACACTTCCTTCAATGCTGCCATGTGGGAGCCTCATCACATGACCATAGTAATTTACTTGTGGGATGTGATGTGGGTCAGTAATTCCTATTCCATCTTGTAGACTTGTTCAGTTCTATTTTCGACCACGAGTTCCTCAATCTACAAACTTTGTGTAGATTTAATGAAAAAGTTGTCACTTTATTGCCACTTGCATTTGATGTCAATTGGTGTTTGGAACCCATAATCATTTTGACTATATATAGATTTGGTGTATTGAATCACAAACATTTCATTTCCAGAACAAATTTCAAGAAGAAACAGTGCAGAATGCAAGTTCAGAATTTTTTTGACCTGGTCTCACCTTCTCCAGAAATTTTATTGACCATCCCAAAAAAAATCTTGATGTGACACTTAAAAATTATAGTTTTATTCAGGTTTAGGTGGTCTCTATTTAAGTGTTCTCTATATTACTTTTGTTTTCTTCCTTTCCATAAAGTTTGAATATTCAACAGCTTCTAGTAGTATTATTTTTCAATGTACACTAAATAATCACTGTATTAGGAACACCTGGCAGGTAGCATAGGATCACTGAGTGCCATAGTTGTTAGTTTTGTCACAATCTGCTCTCATATAATAAGATGTTGCTCTGTTTACTGCACAGCAAAAGGTAACATTTACGAGCCTTTTGGTGAATGGAGCAACTTGAGCAACTTTGACTATGAACCGATATATGGAGAACAGAGGTTTGCCAGTGTTTCAGCAACAGCTGAACCTCTTGGCTGTTCCTGCTTTCAGTGTGCTGGCTGCTCACTTCACCTGTGTGTGTCTATGTGTGTGTTTCACTGCACGGATGGGTTAAATGCAGAAGACCAATTCCACTGTGTGCAAACATAGTGGCAAAATCTAACATTGTTGAGTCGGTTCTCTAACATCTAAATACTCTAATAATTAATAAAGGAAACTTGGACCAACCAATGTGTACTCAACTGTTTCTAATCCAGTGATAATTCAGTATATTTGCTGTTAAATATGTCAGTATGTCGCATTAGTGAGAGTTTGTTTGAGTTAGTTCACTTAATTCCATTTAGATATTTAAAGGAATAAGCTCTCCCATAAAAAACATTGCTTATTTATGAATGTTTATTACATTTATTGCTAAAACATACATCTACACAATTTCCATTGTCCAATTAATTGATAATAAATTAAATTAAAGTATTAAATTCCTACCAGCAATTTGTTGGCTCTGATTTCCATGAATTAGCTAAATAATAGTTAGCTCTAGGTAGTTAGCTCTGTACCTGTAGGTACAGTTACAATCACACTTATGGAATTAGTTATGGATGTAAAATGATGTACTGTGGTATTAGTTGTGTGACAGATCTTATTGAGGTTAATAGGGCGTTACCTTATCTATAAGTCACATAGAGCCTGCTGACACGTATGTGATAAGACAAAAACAGGGTGTGAGCCAGTGTAGTGTAAGTATTATCATTAATATGCAGACACACATAATCACAAGAAAGTGCCTAGCTAGCTCAGTCAGTAGAGCATGTGTTCTCAGCCTAGGACTGGACGAATATAAAGTGCAAATTTAAGCAACAGCTAATGTTTAATGCAACTTTAATGTTGTTTTTTAGCACAATGTCATTGCTAGGAGTTGGGTTACGGAGCATGTTTCACAGTGTCTGTAAAGTTTTTTGTGCAGTTGACTATGCAAATATGTAGAATGCAACTAAAAATAACTTCAAGTCTGTATATGAATACCATCTTACCTAGCTGCAAAGCTTTGTACAATAATGCATTGTTGTAAATTTTTTTGCATAATGAAATAAAATATCAGGTCTAGGACCAAGTTTAGCCATGCCTTTGACATCTGGAATATAAGACACTGTTCCAAATAGAAGGATTGCTGCAGCATGGGATAAATCAAGACATGTACGTAATGACAAAATTGTCCTTGGGGATAGAGTAATTAACTTTTAGCTTAAATGTCTCCTTTCTGGTAGGTTGCATTAGAGATGCTTTAATTATTATGAAAAATTGCCTTATGTATAGACTTTCTGTTATACATGAATAACAGCTGGTCCTGTGCTTATTTCTCTCAGTATTTTGTCATGCATTCTCCACTGACCTTCATTTGATTCTTTCTGATGAGGTGAGTGGTCTCTGGACTCAGAGAGGGATAATATTAGCTGTGTGAGAAAGGTCCAACCTCACATGTCCGGTGTCGATGAAGGAAGGCTGTGTGAGGTTAGACCTATCCCACACGGCTTGTATTCTTCCCAACAGAGAGACCACCAACCTGTCATCCCACACTTTATCTCCATCTCTCTCAGTGTCATAAGCATTTATACATATCTCATGTGACTTGTTATGTATGTTATGTAAACTACCATGTGCCAAAACTAATTGTTCCAACAAAAACAAGGTTTATGGGGTTTGTGATACAACATAATGGAGCCTCCACTTTGAGGTCCACTCTGTTCTTTTTCACCTCTACAGAATGGACTCAATGGATTGCATTTGGCCTCAAAAGAAGGCCATGTTAAAATGGTGCTGGAACTGCTCCACAATGGAATTGTTCTCGAGACCACAACAAAGGTAAAGTCCTAAATTCTAGATGGGAACTAAATTAATATTTTTTGCTTACTTAGCCAGATGCATTGGTATCTCTTTTAGAACAATTTTAATCTTTTCCTGTGCAGAAAGGCAACACTGCACTCCACATTGCTGCATTAGCTGGACAAGAGCAAGTTATCAAAGAGCTGGTCAACTCTGGAGCCAATGTCAATGCCCAGTCCCAGGTATGATTGAAAATCCATTGTGTGGGGTACAGGGGCATGCCTAATCTGCACAGAGATCTAGGGCTAACTCAGATAAAAAAATGTTTCTTTATTTTATTATTTTTATTTTAACTTTGTTTTACTAGTAAATATCCAGTTGAGGTTAAGAACCTCCTTTTTCAAGTGGATCCTGGCCAAAAAGGCAGCAAACACATCAGACATTTACATATTTACACATATGACACAAAAATACAAATACATTATACAAATACATTATAAAAACAATGGAGTAACTTCAGAGTAATAGCAAGTATTCCTGAAGTCAATACTAGAATAAAATCAGATATTTAAAGAAGATTTTTTAAAATGAAAAATCTGTATTTCAAGCCAAACCAAATATTTTGGTTCATATAAAAGCAGATCACTGATAATTTTCTAATAATTTTTGAGTAGTGAAGAATGTTGAAACATCAGTACAATGGTGATGTCATTAATAATGGTCTCTGAAATTGCTTACTGTCTAGGATGACACTGGTGGTATAGTTGTATACTTCTTGTCAAGAATGACTCACTTCTACTTGAATATTTGTAAACCTGTTGATGAACATTATTTTAGGAGACTAATTTGGATAGTAAAAATCTAATGTTTTTTGTGTTATTTATTTTTTACAAGATTTGGAATTAACTGTAGGATAACAGGCATTTTTTCAGGTGCACATTCTTTAATAACACTAGGCTATTTTAAGATGGCTTATACCGGTTATCCAGAAAACACACCTGCTGTTGCTTAACACACCCACAGAACCCCTGAAACCTAGTGAGATGTTTGTCTAATAAATTACAAAATCAAATATAGTCAAAATCAAACTGAAATCTGACTGTAGCCGTCATTTATAAGATTTTGTGAATGCAGTATAACCAAAAAAGAAAAGAAATATCAAATTTGTTATTTAAAGGCAATTCATAAATGGAGTCAATGGAATTTGGTATTTGAAAGACTATGAGCTATAGCTCCATAGCCAGCTAGGCATTCCACTTGTGTAGTGTTTTAATGCTCCGGTGTTGGATAATAACTTCAGTACTATATTATCCTAATAATTTACAGATTATTAATTAGATAATAGCTGTGTTTGTGTCCTGAAGATCATGTCATTTCGAATCTGATTTAAATGGTCTTTTGTGCAAGGCTTTTAATGGTGAACTGCTCAATTGTATGAAATAAATAAAAATAAATAAATCTAACAATATTTGCTAAATTTTTCCATTTTTATACAACAGAAGGGTTTCACTCCACTCTACATGGCAGCACAAGAGAATCATTTAGAGGTCGTGAAGTTCCTCTTGGACAATGGAGCCAATCAGACCGTTCCAACTGAGGTAATATTTTGTTGCCATGATGTGCCCCCTTAGAATAAAGCAACATTGCAAATCAGTATTAATCGCCCCGTTGGATGTGGTCACCTCCAGGATGAAAATTTGTAAAATTTCTGATGTTCAGAGAACAATAAAAAAGTGTAAAAAAGAATAAAAAAAAATGTAAGAAGTTTAAACTGCAGTAAAGCTGCTAAAAATTGATAAATATGGGTAAATACATTGAATATCAACTTGAGGTCAGACTCTACTAACCCTTATAGAGGGGTAACAACATCCAGGTGCATTTAAAACATTATAAAATATTTATTTAATTAATATATTTTTTTATAAGATAAAATATTAAAATGTCATTGTCCAGGGTCCCAGTTTGTTCCTGCTCTCAGGCTCCTGTTCTTCTCAGTTTAGCACATTCTCACTATGCCCCTTTTCTAATCTTTAGGTAGCAAGTATTAGTGATGTGCGAAACACTGTACGATTTTATAATGTTTACAAAAGCTTATAGACAGAACTGTACATAATTATGACCATTTATTAATGTGATGTGATCTTGACCAAGGTGTATTTATGATGTATGCCCAGATCTCCCCAAATAAGTTTAAATTCACTTGCAACCCATAATAAAGAAAATTGAACATAAGTGAAAACAGAAAGCTCACTGCATGAAAAATAGTTATAAAGGTTATTTTCTTTACATCACTTAGGACGGCTTTACTCCATTAGCTGTGGCTCTTCAGCAGGGTCATGAGAATGTAGTGGCCCTGCTTATCAATCATGGCACCAAGGGAAAGGTTCGCCTCCCTGCACTACATATAGCAGCACGCAATGATGACACTCGTACTGCCGCTGTTCTTTTACAGAATGACCCCAATCCTGATGTACTGAGCAAGGTATGTATATCAGTTTGCTGCTTGAATGAAATAGCTATAATTTCAATGACATCTGCTCTCAGGTCAACATTTTCCATTGTATAATAAGCACATTGTATTAT
>JAOUQV010000023.1:8718338-8729485 GCA_028565295.1 Aspidoras spilotus | reverse complement strand
CAATTTCCGCCAGTACCCTGCTTGCCGCCAGCACTGGTGGCGGTCGTTGTTAACCCGGGCCACGACCGATCCGGTATAAAGTAGCAATCAGTAACACGCATTTTTATTTTTGGCAAATGTTTTACGCCGGATGCCCTTCATGACGCAACCCTCACCATTTATCCTGGCTTGGGACCAGCACTATAAATACACTTGCTTGTGCTCTCTAATGGCTGATTTAGGTTAAAAAACAAGGTAAAATTTCCCCAACAAGCAAGACGGACGGTAACAATGGCAAGGAAAAATTACCTGGGATGCTAAGAGGAAGAAACCTTGAGAGGTATCAGACTCAGAGAGGTACTCCATCCTCGTTTGTATTATATCAGATTAACAACCTGAAAAGAGTCTGTGATGGAGTGTTCATAATTTACTATCTAGTGTATTGTGTGAACCTCAGCAGAAAGAGAAAAATAACAGAGAAAGAATTGATTAAACATTTTCAAAGTAAGTAACTAATTTAAGAACTTGTGGCATGTGTGAAATTGCAAATTTCACTGACTAGCAAGAGCAGTATAGGTATGGCAGGTATGAGGGCTCCATAAAAGGCAATCCAGACATCTCAGTTTACCAATACTCCAGTGCCTATAACCCTCCAGATCTGCACCTTCACCTAAAAGGAACTAATGCTATAATTAAAATGCTAGTTAGTCTAGATTTAAACATTAAGACTGTGTTTGAGTGCCCAACATTAACTAGAAGAATGTTTCATAATTAAGGGCTTTGAAAAATAAAGCTCTGCCACCTGCTGTTACTTTAATTTT
Organism: Aspidoras spilotus; assembly: GCA_028565295.1. Lineage (NCBI taxonomy): Eukaryota > Metazoa > Chordata > Actinopteri > Siluriformes > Callichthyidae > Aspidoras > Aspidoras spilotus. The sequence continues at coordinate 8,728,685 of JAOUQV010000023.1, read as the reverse complement.
TCTAGAAACAGTCTGCACCTTTTAAACGCAGTAGGCGAAGTGGATCATGAAATATTAGTAGTTAACTTTGTGGGCGAGATAGGGGTTATGTGATCATATTTTTAGTTCTAGTAAGAACTCTGTTTGCAGAATTTTGCACTAACTAAAGTTTTCGTAAACACCTGGTCGAGCATCCAGACAGTAAATCATTACAATAATCCAATCTGGAGGTGTCAAAGGCATGAATTAGTATTTCAACATTATGCAGTGAAAGTGCGTTTATCGGCTTGGCAATGTTTCTAATATGAAATAATGCTGTCCTGGTAATATTATCTATGTGAGCTTCTAATGAGAGACTGGAGTCAATAATAACACCAAGATCTTTAACTTCTTCACAGGAAGTAACTAAACTGCTATCCAGAGATAATACTAATAATAAGAAAGCTTATTTCTAGCTGCCTGGGGTCCAAGTAAAACTTCTGTTTTATCAGAGTTAAGAATGAGAAATTTGTTTAGCATTCATTGTCCAATGTCCTTTACACGTTCATCAACTTTAGAAAGATGATGTCTCTTATGTGGGTGTGTGTCATAACAATGTGCATAACAATGGAAACTGATACCATGTCTTTAATTGATTCTTGCCATGAGAAAAGCAGTGGGCCTAAGACAGAGCTTTGATGGACACCGCATTTTATATAGCATCCCTACAAGCATGATCTAAACCAGGAGAGAGCTTTTCCCTTAACTCCAACAAAATTCTCAAACACAGTAAATGATATACATCCCTGATCAGGTCTCATGTATTTATAAGATTTGTGCAAATAGCCTATGCTTATTAGTAACGTCTCAATTGTTCTTTCAGTATAATTTTTTATTACTACTAACGTAAAACAATATAATTCTACAACTAATGTCAATGTTATAAACAATTCTGATCATAAATTAGAAAACCTAAGTCTCTTTAATGAGACAGAAAATCGACCTAAAATACTTCAATAAGCATAGGCTATGTGCCCAAATTAGGAGTGATCAAACCTCTAATTAAAAAAACCTGACCTGGACCCCAGTCAACTTTCTAATTGTTGTTTTAATGACTTTAGTCATTTAACAGGACACTGAAGACTTAAATTGCTCTGGAACAATTGTGGTTGCTATGATGTCAGGACATCATCGCTGCTCAGGGAGATGTTGAAGATGTCAGTAAAGACATCGGTTAGCTGGTCTGCACGTATTCTGAGCACCCTCTCAGGAATGTTGTCTGGGCAAGCAGATTTCTGTTAGTTAATTCTGATAAGTCTTCCTCTGTACATTTCCATATTTAGTCATACAAGTCATACAGAAGTTATCTATAAGCACCTTAATGACTAATGAGGTGAGACTAATAAATTTGGAAAAAGGTATCAAAACATTTAGGCCTACACAGACTGTGCACTAGCTGTCAGACTATTCAAAAAGGAACTGGACTGAACATGCAGACAAATAAACACACACCAGTTCGGAATATATAAATATACCATATGCACATGCATGTATACATGTTCAACCACCGGCCACTTTATTAGGCACACCTTGATAGTAAAAATTATTTAAGTTGCTGTTAAATTTCTATCATTTTAAAGCTGTCTTATCATTCTTCTCTGACCTCTCACATCAACAAGGCATTTTCATCCACACAACTTCCACTTACTGGATATTTTCTCTTTTTTTTCTATGTAAACCCTAGAGATTGTTGTGTGTGAAAATCCCAGTAAAGTAACAGTTTCTGAAATACTCAATCAGCCTGTCTGGCACCAACAAACATGCCACGTTCAAAGTAACTTCAGTCACAGTTCTTCCCCATTCTGATGCTTGGTTTGCCTAAATGCATTGATTGTGGCCAGTGATTGGCTGATTTGTGTTAACACACAATTGAACATTTATTCCTAATAAAGTGGCCAGTGAGTTTATACTTATAATATTAATACCATGTCTACATCAGTGTACAATGTTTATATTTTTATTCTGTTTGATATTTCAGAAGTATACTTTATTTCACATAAAAAATGCACTGTCTTTCTTCCTTTGTATTTATTGTTATTGTTATTAGAAATTGTCCTGTGTTTCATGTTATAGTAATTATGTTTGATAGTACTAGTTCACTTTATGTAGTTTAGAATGTCAGCAGCTTGTGTAGCAGCTTGTCCTCGGGAAACGCTGTCTCATTTAACTATTTACTGTACACACTGTATGTGGTTGAAATGACATTAAATATCACTTGAATTTACTGTATAAGTAGTAGTAGTAATTGTAAAAGTAGTTGTAATAGAAGTATTAATTGTAAAAAAATGTTGTTACAATTCTCAACAGTCAGGGCTAACCCCACTCCATGTAGCCTCATTCATGGGTCATTTGAACATAGTGAAGATCCTGATACAAAAAGGAGCCTCTCCAAATGCTTCCAACGTGGTGAGTCACAAAAATCTCTTACAATATCAAGTGTACAATAAAAAAAAAATTTAAAAAAAATAAAAAAAAGGGTTATATTTTATCATGTTATTTATCTAATATCATTTTAGTTTTCTAAAAAATCCAACAGTAATAAAAACATGGTATTTAATGAGAGATCTTAATTCTGCAACAATGGTTAATTAATCATCTATAACCTAACAATACAGCAAATGCATTGACTAATCAGAATCAATCTGTCATGAATTATTTGTTTAACAGATTAATTGTATTTATTTTTGTAGAAAGTGGAAACGCCGCTGCACATGGCTTCCCGGGCAGGCCACTGTGATGTTGCAGAGTTTCTGCTGCAAAATGAAGCCCCCGTGAATGCCAAAGCCAAGGTACAGGGCTCCTCTACACAAATACACACACAGTTATGTTTACTACCAGTTTTATATTGTTGGAAACAAGCAACATACCGGAAAACCACAAGATATAATATGTAATCAAAATGATTAACCTAGCAGAATACATTCATTCCTTCTAGAAAGGTAGGACTGAAACCACTGCATTGCAGTTTCCGACAATCCAATAGTGTTAGGGAGGCAATACAGAAGTATGAAGCCCCAGTTAGGGTCAAGAATAAAAACCAGAGATAGTGATCCTGCATAAGCTACCATCAGTAGGTTATTCGTCAAGCTTTTCCATGCTATGTGCTGCATATATAGAGATAGTCATTTTCCCATTTCAAAATATAATATTAGCTAATTTATAATTTACCTGTATCCATTTTAAATAAACGTTAGCTCAGAGAAGTTTTAACTTCCATTTGTGAATTGCCCAAATATCATGAGCATCAAATATTGACTGTCAAAATATTGACTATACAAGTTCTCTGATTTTATTTACCGTATCCCATGTACTGCAGATAGTATGATATTTTTGCACATCTTTGCTTCTGAGTGACTCTGAGAACTTATCAGTCATAAGGCTTAGTTTCCGAATAAAGTTTTTATTTTATATTAAATTATAAAACGTTCTACTTTTACCATCTGATATATATTTAATGTTATATTCTGCATAAATTTAATTTAGACAGTGTTCCTTTTTTGAATTAGGGTTTGTATTTTGGTTGTATGAAGGATATACAACACTAATTTGTAAATGCTGCTTGTCAGTGGCTACTCCTAGTTACATAAGAACTCTACCAGCATTTATATATTTATTGTTTGACTTGCAATAGATTTATATATTCCATGATTTCTTTAGGATGACCAGACCCCATTGCACTGTTCTTCCCGCATGGGCCACAAAGACTTAGTAAAGCTCCTTCTAGAGCACAAAGCTAATCCTAATTCAACCACCATGGCCGGGCACACTCCACTACATATTGCCTGCAGAGAGGGACACACAGCAACTGTCCAAATTCTGCTTGACATGAATGCCCAGCAGACTAAGATGACGAAAGTAAGCATCTGCTGATTTCTGTTCTTTGTTGTTATGAATAAAACTTCTGATATGGGCAAATACCAGTTATGCTTTTTTGATAACAGCTGTTGCAACAAATCAAAGTAATATATTCTTTCTATATGTTATGAATATAGAAAGGTTTTACTCCTCTACATATGGCATCAAAATATGGTAAAGTGGATGTGGCAGAGTTGCTTCTTGAAAGGGGAGCAAACCCAAATTCTGCAGGCAAGGTGCGTATTGTTTCAGAAGTATTAGCTTACTATAGCATCAGCTACCTATAGTAGCTTTATCCATATTACTATGCGTAGTGAATATCATGATTTCAGCCCATAAACATTAATCAATTAGATTACAAACACAAGGAACAAAAATCCAAACATAAAGATTTATACGCTAAATGATTACTGAATTAGAAACACCTGTTAATACACAATTGGTCCAACTTTTTGATTAATTATGACGCTGATACCACAAGGAGGGGAACCTCCTCCATATGCAATTCAACCCATGCCCACTGAAGCAGCTCAGTCAGTTTACCTTGCTAGATTGGTGCTTACCTCAGGCACATGCATTTGGATATTTTGTTGATGGTTCCTTTACTTCTGGTACACCGCGACAGTGCCCAGATGCAGCTGTTGTTGAAATACTGGCACCAGACCTCCAAGCCACTCAAAACTCTCAACCTTATGTTGTGAAGTGTACAGTTTAACAAGTTATATGAGAGCTGATTGTGAGGTAACAACCAACTGAGGGCACGATATCATTGCTTTTATGCCATCTGCCAGTAATCGGTCTATGGATATTTCAGCTTTGAGCATATTTTTTTTTCTATTCAGGCCGTTGAACAACAAAATAAATAACTAGTGGCGTTCCATTAGTTTCAGTTTTGTTATTAACATTTTATGAAAACACATGTGAAAGCTTCACTGTCATTTTGTACTGCTCTTATGTCCATCTGTTTGCTTTTGATTTTCTTCTTTAGAATGGACTCACGCCGTTGCATGTGGCTGTTCATCACAACAACCTGGATGTCATCAACTTACTTGTTAGCAAAGGTGGCTCTCCACACAGTGCAGCCAGAGTAAGCAGGTCTCAAAAATGGTATCAGTGATGTTTAGAATACTCAATTTCTTTTTACCTATTGCCAACTCGTAGAGCTCATGGATGATTCTTTGCTCATATCCATTCCTCATTTATTGAGGCATTGACCTTGTGTATTATTCCTGTATTATTATTACACTTTCCCATCTATTATCCTTTATTATTTATTGTTCTTCATTTACTTATTTATTTTCTTGTATAAACTAACGCTTACTATAAAACCAGAGTTTTACCTCACACAGTTGGAAACCCATTTAGCTCAGCAAGTTAAGTCCCTGTTTGATTGAGTCGCAGTTTTCAGGTCTAAATGCAATAGATGCACTGCCTGTCCAAAAATAGTCACACATACTAATATATTATATATAATATAGATTGTAGCATGCATTCTAAATGACATCATTTACACAATCTTCTGCACACACAACTTTTTTTTTGTCCAGAGTTGCATACATTTTTCCCGTAGATCTTGTATGTATGACGGGAGATTTGGACAACTGTGCAAAGATATCTTCAGCACATCCCAACTATTCTCAGTGGGTTCAGGTCTGGACTCTGTGTATGAAAATTATTTCACAGTTTGAGCCAGATGAATCCTGGCATTGTCATCCTGGTTTATGTCATTCCATCAGGAACAAATAATACATTAATAATAATAATAACCTGGTTATTCAATATAGTCAGGTAGCAGACTTTATTATTTGAGCAATAATGTTGCTGAACCCAGACCTGACCAACTGCGGCAACCCCATATAATAGCACCGCCCCCACATGCTTGTAAACTATGATAGGTGCATCACTTTGGCCACCTTTTTTCTTACCCTTATGCTCCCATCACTCTGGAAACGCTGTATAACTCATTAGACCACATAATCAACTTCCATTGTTCCAGAGCCCAGTCTTTATACTCTAGCGAATTGAAGCCGTTTTTACCTAATACATAAAAAAGCAAGGTTGACAAAGTCTTCAGAAGAACTCATATAGACTCTGAAGATTCTCTTTATACACAGTTAAAGAAACTTGCACACTAAATAAAGACTTTGTTTAGTTTATCACTCTACTTTATCTTTTTATAGAAACATATATAGAGAATTAATGGATAAATGAATCAGCCCAGTTTTTCAATGTGATTATCAATGTATTATTATTTTTTTTTGTATTGCCTGTTTTTGATCAAGCCACAATGACATATTTACACTATACTTTATATTTTAGAATGGCTACACTCCTCTCCACATTGCCTCAAAGCAGAACCAATTAGAGGTGGCCAAAAGTCTGCTGCAGCATGGAGCTTCTGCTAATGCTGAATCTTTACAGGGAATCACACCACTGCACTTAGCTTCGCAGGAGGGTCAAGCAGACATGGTCACACTGCTTATTTCTAAACAGGCCAATGTCAACCTGGGAAACAAGGCAAATAATGTTTTCTTTTTTCATTTTTGAGTGGATTTTGAATAGCATTTAGTTTTTTGAGTGGACTTGTTTGGTTGGCACAGTGGTGCAATAGGTATTTCTATTACCTCACCGCTCTATTGTTTTGTGTAAAGCGTACCCATGTCTACATAGGTTTCCCCTGGGATGACCAGTCTTAAAAGATATGAAGACCTAATGAGACATATGGTGTTATTTTAGTGACAAAATTCAAGAGCACATTTTTTTATCATGAGAGCATGATTCATGTTGCTCTCACAGATTTTCCTTGCTTGCGTGCAATATATACAGGTACATGCTCTTGCTTGTATTATGTGTGTTGCAAACAAACATATTGTTCTTTGATTTATTTTTATTATTATTAATATTCCACATACTTAAAACACATATAAAATGACTGGGAATGTTTGGGTGAAGTGTACTTGTACACAGTTAAGCGATATATCTCTAACTGGGTGCCTGCTCTGCCCGTTTTCCATTGACTTACCATTGTGCAGATGCACTGCCATAACACAAAATTTGACATGATCAGACCTGGTTCCATCCTGATCCATCACATTACAGATTGATTGCACTCTCTGTTTACTCTTGTAGCCCTCTTCAGAATTCACACCCTGTGATATACAAGCTCAAAGCACTCTAGCTACACTCTAGGAAGGAGACCTGTTTAATTTATCAAAAAAAAATTTAAATCTGTGTCATAACTCTGTGTCCTTCTTGTAGAAACGCCATTTTAAACTTTAAATCATAGAGACAGGTCTCCCATGTAAGCTATATAAATATGTAATTGATTGATACGTTCCTTATCGAGTTATGATCATTTGATCAATCCCACCTGCTTAAATATCCCCATAAACCTCAATGTTAAATTTTTACAAAAAAGTCTCGGTTAAGTGATAGACAACATATTTTCTGAGTACAATATGCAAATGTTGAGCGTTAAATGAAAAAAACATTCAATTTTAAAACAGTAGAGATACTTGTCTACTGTAAATCTACAAAATATCATGTACCTACCTCCTTTAGTTTTCGAGTTTGACACATGAAAGAGTGTTTTTTTAAAGAGACCAGAGGGAATCTGAGAGCGAGCAGATAAAATACGAGCGGAAGCATGTAACTGTATATTTTGCACACAAGCTCGGAAAATCTGTGAGAGCAAATTTTGTGTGCTTTCAAATTTTGGCATAAAATTAAATAAAGCCCATGAGTTAATGCTTATGTGTACATATTATGTTTGTCTTGAGATGGACTTCCTACCTGTCCAGTTATTTTTCTGATGCAATTTTAAAAGGGTGTAGTGTCTAAATATATTTGTTTAGGCTTAGTTTCATTTAATTAGTTCACTCCAAACATTTGGGCATATAATATATGTACAGGTATTTTGCATGTGTAATGTTTACTATGTACACATGTTTCAATGTGAATATACCTGTACACTGATAATATATGCTTTATCTTTCTTCAGAATGGTCTGACCCCACTTCACCTTGTTGCCCAAGAGGGTCATGTGAGCATTGCTGACATCCTGGTGAAACAAGGTGCATCGGTATATGCAGCCACACGAGTAAGATGTCATGCAACTGACATTAAAATTGCCACCATTAATCATTGTCTATCTGAATTTAATATACTGTAATTTAAAAGTATAAAATGATCCACAATCCACAATAACAGAATCTACAGAATCTGTTAATGGAGCTGAAATGTAGTTATACTGTATATATGGTCATGTGAAAAAAATAGGACACCCTATGGAAGCCTGTTTGTTTTTTAATGTACATTTGCAAATAAAATATATATTTTAACAGTAATATAACTACATAATAAAAAGGCAAGAAATTTTCTTTAAACTTTAATAATTTTGTTTACAACCCCAACTTCAGACATTGTGTAAAACAGAATATCATGATTTGCAAATCCTGTTCAACCCATATTCAATTGAATACACTACAGAGACAAGATATTTAATGTTCAAACAGATAAAGTTAATTACTTTTTGCAAATATTTACTCATTTTGTATTTGATGCCTGATACACATTCCAATCGGACTGGAGAAAAAGTGTCCTGTGAGCTGACAAGTCCACATTTCAAATTGTTTTTGGAAATAATGGGTGTCGTGTCCTCTCGGCCAAAGAGGAAAAGGACTGTCTGGAAATTGAAAGCTTCAACAACAAGTGTCCTTGGTTTCCAAATGCTTAATAATTATTGGTAAAAGGAAAGGTGCTTTAACAAAGTGATAAACATGCCCCTGTCCCAACTCATTTTGAACGTGTTCAATTTCATCAAATTCAAAATGAGTAAATATATGTAAAAACAATCAATATCTTGTCTTTTTACTGCATTTAATTAAATATAAAATGATTTGTCCCAAGTTCATTGAAATTTCAGTTTTATAAAACATATATAAATTATAAGTATAAATTCTAAATTTCATATATATTCCTTCTTAAAATGGCTAAAATCACACACAGGTGTATCACATGATACAAATGATTAGAATATAGAATCAACCATTGCACTTTCTGCAAATTGCTAACATGAACAGTTCTGTCGGCCTAAACAAGTTTACTCCAAACGAAAGAAAGATCTAAAGATAGATCTAAAGGATCAATAAAGATCAATAAAGCCTCAGTAGCATCATACAGAACATTACAGACATTTATTACAGTACAAAACAACTGAAAATAATATATAAAAACAAAATGCAAAAATAGGGTGGCGTGGTGGCACAGTAAATAGTGCCTGTGGCCTCACAGCAAGAGGATCCCAGTTTGAACCCTGGGTAGGGCTACTCTGGAAATTTCTGTGTGGAGTTTGCATGTTTTCCCAGTGTTTGTGTAGATTTTTTCGGGTACTCCAGTTTCCTCCTGCATTCCAAAGACATGCATTTTAGGTAAACTGGAGAAGCTAAATTGTCCTGTCCTAAGCCCGAAAGGGTGAGGGTTTATGTCAGGAAAGGCTTCCGGCATAAAACATGTGCCAGATTGTAATGCGAGGGACTTGCTGTGGCAAACCCTGGTGACAGGATAAAGCCGAAAGATGAAGAAAAAGAATATGCAAAATTAAATGTTTATGTATTTACATATAACAGTCACATGTAGCAGCAAATATTATATATTATTATAGAAATATAGAAATAAATTTTAAAGTGGCATATCTGACAAGTATTGCACAAGTTGTAGTTCTGCCACTGTTACCAGTGGTTCCAGCTCAGTGCCTTCTACTGCTCCAGCTCGCCAAAACAGTAGATCCTTTAAAATCAGAAAGAGTCTGTACAACTTTAACTTTCTTGGGAGCAAAACTTTGCTCTTTAAAAGAAACAGGAAGACTATATTGATTTTCACCACATGTAATGTAGACATAGTTCAGGATGTCTGGAACACTGTTCTTTATACAGATTACTCTATAATTGAATTATCTGTACACTACACAGCAGAAGGCATGTTTGGTCTAAACTAAATACTACATTCCTGAAAAAGAACCTTATACTAACTGTGAAATATGAATCTGTAAATGCCATGGTTTGGGATGCTTTGCTGCAGCAGGACCTGGACAGCTCACCATCAGAGAATCCACCATGAATTCTACCATGTACCAGAGGGTGTTTGAAGAGACCATCTTTACAATATAAATATGGAATGAAACTGCAATGACGCAAACTTACCAAGAAAACACTCAAGCATCTCACAGTTTTTGCAGCAATCTTTCCTCAGAGAAATGTCAAAGTTATTTCAGACTATGTAACACTTGTTACTAGGGTAGGGGTATCCTAACTTTTTCCTCAATTAGAATAAACATTTTTTGTAAATATCTTTTGTTAAGTGTACAAGGTTCATTTTTGTTGTTTACCAGCAAATATAGCACTTTAATATAAAAACATACAATATAAACCTATAAATATTAAATTATGTGTCCTATTTTTTCACAAGTAAATACAG
>JAOUQV010000023.1:8699741-8718238 GCA_028565295.1 Aspidoras spilotus | reverse complement strand
CCCATTTAAATGATCAGAATCAGGTGTTTCCATAATTCCATTAAAAATCCCTAATTCAGTATCTCAAAAAATAGAATATTGTGAAAAAGTTCAAAATTAAAGACACCTGGTGCCACACTCTAAACAGCTAATTAACTCGAAACACCTGCAACCATTGACACCTGCGACCATTGACACCTTGCACAAGCAGGGCAAGACACAAGAGGTCATTGCTAAAGATGTTGGCTGTTTACAGAGCTCTGTGTCCATAAATATTAATACAGAGGTGAAGGGAAGGAAAAGGAGTAGCAGAAAAAAGCGTACACGCAATAGGGATAACAGCACTTTGGGGGGATTGTGAAACAAATCCCATTCAAAAATGTGGGGATTCACAAGTCTGGACTGCCGCTCATGTCAGTGCTTCAAGAACCATTGTGCACACACATACTGTATGCAAGACATAGGTTTCAGCTGTCGCATTCCTTGTGTTAAGCCCCTCTTGAACAAATGACAGCATCAGAAGTGTCTAAAAACAAAAGGGACTGGACTATTGCTGAGGGATCCAAAGTTAAGTTCTCTGATGAAAGAAATTTTGATTTTCCTTTGGAAATCAAGGTCCCAGAGTCTGGAGGAAGAGATGCGAACTCACGTGAGGTCCAGTTTAGTGTTTTCACAGTCAGTGATGTGCTGACAACAAAATCACACAAAAATCCTCAATGAAAATCAAATTTATTAACCAATAAAGGCCTGAATTTGGAGTCACAAACAAAATTAAAGTGGAAAAACACACTACAGGCTGATCCAACTTTGATGTAATGTCCTTAAAACAAGTCAAAATGAGGCTCAGTATTGTGTGTGGCCGGTGGGATCTCCTCCCAGACCGGGACTAAAGCATCCGCCAACACCTGGAGTCGGTTTCTAACCGCTTGTGCAGACACATTCACATTTGTGGCCTGCTGGGGGTCATTTTGCAGGGCTCTGGCAGTGCTCCTCCTGTTCCTCCTTGCACAAAGGCAGAGGTAGTGGTCCCTTTATTTTTTTTAAAGTGTATTATGTCGTCCCAACCTTTTACAGCTTCGTTTGTGACGGCTTTGCACAAAGTTTATGAGTGTGTTTAATTTAGGTTTTGACCATTCTTCCAGAAGCAAATGTTGTAATGTCAGACATTGATGGCCTGGCTTGTAGTCTTCACTCAATAAGTATATTGAGGTTTGCTTGGGAAGTGTTGGTTGGCGACTGGGCTGCATTTGTAAAAAAAAATCATTTTGAATGACACTATTGTGTATGAACAATACTGTTATACAGTTGTTCTGACTTATATTGTTTCCACATTTGAAATTGCCCAGAACTCATCAGTTTCTGTCCTCCCTAAAGCTGTTTTAGCTGAATAAACACAAATCCGTAGAACCATGCTCCAAAATATAATGGAAACATTTTCCAATAGAATTAAGAAGGTAATAAAGAAGGTAAAAGTTGACTACATCTACTATGGGATGTTTAAAAACACTTGTGAATGTGATGGCCATGTGTCCACAAACTTTTTGCCATATAGTGTATTATGTATTATATTTTATTGAGTTTTATTTGACAGACAGCAGCTCTGGGCCAGCAATTTTCTTTTTTAACACTGGCCACTCTGTTTCAAAAACCCTAGGTTATTGTTTTGTCTAAGTTATGTTCATTGTGTGCAGCTGTGCCCCTGTCTTTCAGTAAATGCTTAACTGTTTTTTCCTTTCAGATGGGCTACACTCCACTTCATGTGGCTTGTCATTATGGCAGCATTAAAATGGTTAAGTTCCTCTTGCAGCAACAAGCAAATGTCAACAGCAAGACGAGGGTAAACTGAAAAAAGCATTATTGGTCTATTTTCAAGAGCTGTGTCTTTTATATTCAGGATTACATACTGTATATATAGCAGTAATAACTGTTTTACATTTCAGGCAGGATATACACCCCTCCATCAGGCTGCCCAACAGGGCCACACTGATATTGTGACTTTGCTTCTCAAACACGGTGCACAACCAAATGAGATGACCACTGTAAGGGATATTCTTTTATTTCTAATATCTATTTACATTGTTCACATCAAATATGAATGATCAGTGGATTAGGAGCACCAGGCAGGTGGCATATGCTCACACATATAGTGGTGGTTCTGCCATAATCAGCATTCCTGCAATCAGCAGAAGGCAACATTTAAAGGCTATAAGTAAACATGATCGAATAGAGCAACTCCGACCCCATTTGCATTTGTGGAATATATATTATGCTATTATGGGAACCATCAATAAATATCCAGCTGAGGTTAACATAGCAGCCGGTCATGTGTGGTTGATTAGGGAGGTGAGCATCAAACGAGTGAGAAGAAATGGTGGAGTTGCTGCATAAGGCATTGTTGTGTCTGTACCTCCATGTATGTGTGCTGTATTTAATCATAAAGTGGACCAACCTGTTGTGAGTTAGGTGTTCCTAATTAAGTGAATATTCAATGCACATGGCAAAGAATAATTGAAATTGATAGAGAATCAGGATTTTCACTGATTGTTTTTATTTGTTGTAAAATAAATAACAGTGTTTAAAACGATAATTTTAACAACATACAGGGTCAGCATGTTAATTAATTTACTGAAGGATATTTAAATAATGTTTGCTTAAAAATTATTAAATTATTGTGAATAATGATACATGGGTTCTCTGTATTTAATTCAAGTATATCAATAATATTTGGTATTTGTAGGTTTAAATGACAAAAATTTTTATTCATCAGAATGGTACTTCTGCGCTGGCCATTGCTAAACGTCTTGGCTATATTTCTGTCATCGATGTCCTCAAACTGATTACTGAAGAAACAGTGACTATGGTGAGTGACCAGTTACTTGTTAAGACTGTACTTGCTTTAGATTAAATTCTTTTAAAAATCATATGAATTAATTGCACATGGAATGAGAAAGACTTTTTAGAAATAAATAGTTAATATATTGTTTATTAAATTTAGTTTGGAAACTACTGTACCCAAGCTTTAAGATTTTTTTTTACATTAGAGATTAAATAATTACATAAAATAAATAGACTCTTGGCTCTTAGTTTTATCAAACACCTTTTATTTAGCTTTATTTAAGCAATGGATCTGAAAAGCTTCTTGAAAAACTGAACTGATTGCTGCATAACTATATAACGTCTTCAACTTTTATTTGTTGATTCTGTTTTGAATAAAAAAAATGGAATTTGTAATTTTTTATATACTGTATATTTGTGCATACATCTAACATTTCCTGAAATGGTATAAGTATTTAAATTAATTCAATATTTCTTACTTTTGATAATTAAAATATTTTTATACAGTCAACCACTGAAAAACATCGGATGAGTTTCCCTGAAACAGTTGATGAGATCCTGGATGTGTCTGAGGATGAAGGTAACAATTTTTAAGTATGTTTATACAAAAAATACAAATTTTATTTGAACTGGAGAGCCGGAAAAGTACACAGGTTAAAATAATCACTAAACTCTGCTCATTTTGCTTTTCTAGGAGTTGCACAGCTAACACTAGGTATGCATATCTGTCATTTCACTGTGTACAGTGATTATTAATCCTTGCACCTTTTCAGTTACATAGACATAATCTTATGGTGTGTATCATCAACATGTGTCCATCAATAAATGTCAGCACATGTAACATTAACCTACCTATCCTATTTATCCTGCCACTAACCTACTCGGTCTCCTGCTTATGCTTTACTAGATACCATACTAGATGAAAGGTTAATTTATTTAGATTTACACAACCTCAACACTACACAACCATTTAAATACTCTTTCTACAGTTTGCTTAATTATCCATTCGAAAATTCCATACAGAAAAAAAACGAGGATGCAAGTGCAGGGAGATTTATTTTTTAACACAAACAATACTAAGACAGCAACAAAAAATTATCTGATAATGTCCTTGAAAGCCAGTAGCTGCACAGACAAAAAGAAAAAACATTAAACAAAAACCATGAAGACCAAAGCGACAGGCAGACACAAACGCATACATCCAAACATTTAAATATTGAACATTCAAAAATGAATGCACATCAAATCCAATTTCACACTAAGCTTTATACATGGGGTTCAGTTGAGCTTTATTAGCAGCTACGCGTCTCGGGAGCCGCCTGGAGATGCACACCACTGCACACAGACACACACACAGACAAACACACAGTAACATACAGACAGACATACATGGCAAGTCACAGCCCCAGTGCAACCCTAGGGAGAATTATAATCCCAATCACACCTCTACTGCTAACGTCAGCACTGTGACAGGTTCCAGGTTTTTTTTATGTTGCTGGCTTGTACATTAAGGATAAAAAGTAACTTATATACATAATGTGCTGAATAAATACAAAATAATTTCTTATTTTTAAAAGCATGTGAAATAAAATCAAAGCAACTATCTAAATGTCTGGATGTTCAACGTTCAACATATTATATTGGAAAATGTATATGCTTACATATGTGTTGGTCTTGAGTCTTGCAGGCACCCAGGAGCACCTCCTCGGAACTTTAGTCCTCCATATCCATTAATTAAAGTGGGCACTCCACGTCAAAACATTGGATAGGAGTAATTGAGTTGAAATAGTGGCATAACTACGGATTAGGGACATGCTGAATGTGGGGTGGATCATCCTGGATGGTTGAAGGGCCAGTTTTGTGAAGTCTCAAGTAAAGAGAAAGACTTGCTACATGACCCTTTTGCAATCCACTCTCTATGTCGCCTCAATCGCTGCACTAAATGTTTGGTGTATGGTGGAAGTCTGATGACAAAATTTAGTGCTGCATGTGATAATGCCCTAGTAGGCACTGACAATGAATGAAGAAGGCCTGGAGTGCAGGCAACGATGAACTTTCAGACATCGACTTCCTTCTTATTCCACCAGAATTACCTATGAACAAGCCCCAGTGGCCTTGTGATCCCAGGATAGGCCACTATAGATGGCATACCCCACTGCATAATGAATATGATGCTAAAATGGTATATACTGGCCAATGATAAGCACTCAGCAGTCTTGATGGAGCCATGAGGGAGATAGGCAGTAGGAAAATTAGGCACTCTGATTGAGCTTTTTTCTGTCCTGAGCTGTCTGGAAAGAATGGGCTCTACAGCTATTTTGGCTGTCTACGCAAAAGAAAAATGTTTCTTTAGATTAAGCTAGCAGCAACATAGCGAGCTTGTTTTGGCGTAGTCACATTCCACCTGTCTAGGACAGGCCCTTATGTGTCTTTGGCTGATTCAATGAAGCTTGCAGCAATAGGGGAGGCTAGACTCTTGAGCATGAATACACCTTCTTAATAAATAATGTAATTTCAATCAAGGTTAGACATTGCTCTGGATAGGTCAGGATGCTAATAGATATGCTAGAGGAAAAATAGGCATCTTTGGATGCTGAGAGGTGTATTGCGGGACCGAATTGACAGTGCAACGAATTGAAGGAAACATGTTCCTAACACATACAAAGAAACATTCTATAATATTCAATCTGAATTGTGGGTTGGTTTTAGATACAACACAGTTTTTACAATATTCATGCAAATATATGCATACATTCCATTATGATCTTGTGTTTAAATTTATAAAATTTTAGTATTAAAGTTAATATATGAGTGCCAAGATATGCACCCAGAATCTTAATGCACCAATGCACCTTAAATATGTTATACACCAATATAAAAACACTATACAAATTGTTTTAGCATAATATGTGTGCAGTTAAATGGTCAAGACAAATAATCTGTCTGTAATTGTCTGTAAATGAGGCTAATTGTGTTTTTGTTCTTGTGCTCCAGTGCCTCACTTTACGACATCTATCTGCTTTTAACAGTTTTCACATTTATGATCTCACTTCCAAAGCAAGATATTGTGATTGTGATATTATCGTTTTTCCATATCTCTAACCATATAACACTGATTGTCTTTTTTCCTTTCTTTTCCAATGCGGCAGGCGAGGAGTTACTGGGAACAGAGATTGCCAGGTATTTGACGTGGAACAGCATGAAGGACCATGATGACGATTTCCTTTCCACCAGGACAGACACAGAGTATGAAAGGGCTGGAATAATTTTTGTTGGATATTATTAAAATGTGTTGTGAGTCACATGGCATAATATAATAGAGGATAAATAGAAAATTGGAGCTAATCTGAGTGTATATAAGAGGCAAGTAAGAAATAGGAAAAGGTAAAGATACCCAATTTTTAGCAGTTAATCATAAATGTAACCTCTTATTTTCTATTTTCCATTAGAAACTACTCTCCTGCTGTTCCACGGATCCCCTGTGTCTCTCCTGAGTCTATTGTGCTGAAAGAACATGAAATGGAGCAGGTACAAATCTAATATGTGTTGCACACAACTTCCTGTACTTTTTTTGAGCCCAGAATTAAAGATTCTCATATTTTGCCTTATTCTCCAGCACACCCCCATTCCAATGTCTAAAGAGTATGATGATGACTCTTTGATTCCGAGCAGTCCAGCCACAGAGACCTCAGATAATGTCAGTCCAGTGGCCAGCCCCATCCACACAGGGTAAGTGCACATTTTTTCTCCCCTGATAATCATCAATTAATCTTGTTATAATAAGGTCATGTTAAAGATGCTGTAATTGTAATTGATTCAGAAAATTGGGATTTTGTAAGCAATGCAGGTTTATTGTTAAAAACAATGTAACAAAAAACAAATAAAAAATGTGGTTAAAACAGGCAATTGACGGGTGATCTCTAAATGGGCTAGAGAAAGGTAAGACCACAAACATAAATCTAAGGTCTTTTTAAACTGTAAACAAGGCTAAATTATAACATTTAACAGGTGAAATGCTGATACGCTTCCGTTTTACACAGTCATCCCAGTTCCAAAGAAAGGAGACACAACCACCTGGTTTTAAACATACAAAAGACTAGAGATTGTGGTGGGACATCAGAAGCAGCTCTCCTCCCCTACCTCCACTTAACATTATTGATTCTATGGTTTGTACTGTATAGACTCATATCACAAGATTTGCATTGGGAAATACAGTACATAAACTCTATCACCAAGAAAGCAGAGCAGAGATTATTCTTTCTCTTCCATCTAAAGTAATTTAATCTGCCATATGATTTGAAGATCTTATTTTACAGAGCAAGTACCAAGTACATCAACACATCATCAATTAGTATCTGGTTTGAAATAGCCACTTCATAGGAATGGAAAAACATTCAATGCATTTTGAAGACACCAGAGTGTCATTGCATGTAGTTTACCAATCCCATAGGAGCTCACATCTCCTGTGGAAGCTCACATCACACAGAATGACCGGTTCTGCAAGGAACATCCTGTGGACTTACACATTCACACCACCATGCACTCACTTGCACATGCACACACTTTTTTGCAGATTGTATAATCTGTTATAACCCAAATAAGGATGGGATTTTCTTTAGAGTCTGTTACGTCTCAAGGTTTCTTTCTCCCTCATCTCATATCATGTATCGAGTTTATGTAAAGCTGCTTTGTGACAGGTGGCACGTTAAAACCTTCCGAAGATGTACATCGGTGTGGGGATGAAGCATTCAGTTAAGATAAATTATCGCCCTCATCCATTTCATTATTTTTTCATTATTCTCATCAATGACAAAACAACATTCATATTTAAATTAGATGCTAGATAGCAAGTAATCCGTAAACACTCAGTAAACATTATCACGCTTAAACTTCATGCTCTCATCAAAACAAATTTCTGGTATGTCTAGCATACATAAATAAAGTGATTCAGCTTCAGATTTACTGGGCGAAGCCTTGTTGGTTTGTTACAGTGTTGTGTGCATGGAACTTCACAGTTTTTCAGAACTCTCTGTTTTTCTGTCTGAGAACTGCACAATTCATAACAGTAATGCATATTTATTTATTTAAGTATGTTTGTATAAATAGTAACTTGTGTTTGTGTTGTGGATTTTCAGCTTTTTGGTTAGCTTCATGGTGGATGCACGAGGTGGTTCCATGAGAGGAAGCAGACACAATGGTCTTCGTGTAATTATACCACCACGAACTTGTGCAGCCCCAACGCGTATCACCTGTCGCCTAGTAAAGCCCCAAAAACTCTCCACTCCACCTCCTTTGGTGGAGGGAGAGGGTTTAGCTAGCCGAATAATCTCACTGGGTCCAGCTGGCATGCAGTTTTTGGGGTGAGCAAAAGAATCTTGACCAAAATGTAAAAAAATTATGTTGTTTAAAGATTCATTTTAATGTTTGGTTAATGTTGGTACTTAAATTCTATATAATTTGGAATTTTCACTTCACTTATTCCTACAGGTTTATCAGTTTTCTAGATAATTCTAAAAGTACTAATACTTTGATGCAATAACTTAGTTTTAAAGTTTACAAAACTTTGGTTTTCCAGCCCAGTGATTGTGGAGATTCCTCATTTTGCAGCACTTGGTCGGGGAGACAGGGAACTTGTAGTCTTGAGAAGTGAAAATGGCTCTGTCTGGAAGGAGCATCGGAACCGTTACGGCGATGAAGTGTTAGAGACTATCCTTAATGGCATGGATGAAGGTGGGTTATTTATGTTTATATATTATGTAAATTTGCTTGCAAACTAATTTTGTTGTTATTTTTTATTTTTATAAAATATAATCATATTTTATGTATGGAGTGAACATTTGGTATTTAAATAACTCCTCCATTTTGTTATTTAAATACCAAATGTTCACTCCATACATAAAATATGATTATATTTTATTATTTTTTATAGATTTAGAAAGCCAGGAGGAGCTTGGGAAGAAGCGTATCAGACGCATCATTTCCACTGATTTTCCACTCTACTTTGCCGTGGTCTCCCGCATTCAACAAGAGAGCGAGTTGATTGGCCCTGAGGGGGGACGTTTGACCAGTAAAATTCTGCCTCAGGTTCAGGCCAGTTTTCCTGAAACATCTGTTACCAAGCGGGTTCGTCTTGGACTCCAGGTGAGGTTGGATGAACAGGATATAGAAGAATTAGAACTATTGTCACCATAACACAACACTGATTGACACCTTAGGAATAGTACTATTCCTTCCCTGCTAATATAATTATACTGATTTGGAAAGAAGATCACAGATATTTTAATCAACCTTCTAAAATTTATTCCTAGTTGTTTTATTATACTGGTGTTGTAGAGGTTCAGTATTGGTATGTGTCATTCCTCAAGAATTATTGTGTCAAAATCTTAAATTATATAAGCCATGATGATAGTGCTCACATAGTGCTTGTTTTTAAAATGTGGGATATATGTGTATTTCATGCTTCCAAAAGTGTCTGATGGATATACAGTACTGCATGTAATGCATATAGTTGTTTGTGGTAGGTAATGGCAAGTAATGGCCATTCTGAAGTTCTGATTACAGTATAGTGTAATTCATCATTCATTACAGTGAATGATGACATGATTACTATACACTTATAAAGTGACCCAATTGGCTCTTATATAAATTTTGACCACTTCACAGATACAATTATGGGCAAACAGATCAACACAGTGCCTAGAGGTGTATTCGCACAGTTTCAGTAATAACTGCACTTGTTGAATGTTCCGGTGCCATGGTATCACCATTGTAACAATAGTGGAGAAACCATGAACAAACATCCAGTCAAAGATCAATATGTATTATTCTGATATGTGTAGAAGCAGAATAGTACCTTGAATAAATATGGTATTTTTAAGCAGATTGGGCGATTTTGGGTTTTTTTTTACTTTCCACAAGGCTCTAAAGGAATTGTTAGGTTTGAATATTGTTTTAATGAACAGTAAGTCTGACAGATTGTTCTGTTTTTCTCTATGGATAACGCTTAATTCTGAGAAAATACTGTTGAAATGTTTTGATTCTGTGTGGTTTGTTTTTCTGGTCGGAACTGGAAGTTCAACTTTATCCACCAAAGAGTAGCATACCATGCTTCCTTTTAAAATGGTCAAACGTCTGGACTTTTGTTCCCAGCATGATCCAGGCAGGAACAACACTAGACAGGGCGCCAATCTATCATAGTGTTTTTATAAAACACGGAGGCATGAACCATCACCACTAAAACTATTGTGATAAACTGAAAAGTCAGCACTCAGTAATATTTAATTTTTGTTCCTTTTAACAACCAAATACATATACAGATACATTGGTGCTTGAAAGTTTGTGAACTATTTATAATTTTCTATATTTCTGCATATATATGTACTAATAGTTCATCCAAGTGCTAAAATGTACAAATAAGACAAAGACTTGTTCATTATTTACTTTCGCATTTATTATCTGCTGTGACCACCTTGTGTGAAAACAACTGCAAATAAACCTGTCCTTTTTCAATTCACTTTAATTAAATTCCTTTTTAATTGTTCAATTCAGAATATTAACCCGTGTTGACTACTAATTATCTGTTAGTTAATTATCTGAAATGTATTATCATGTACAGCACTCATTACTTAGTTGTGGCTCCTTTTGCCCGAAAAGGGATGGTCCTTAAACCAGGTACTTGTAGCTTTGTCACTGTGTGCAGGTGCCAAGTCTTGTTGAAAAATGAAATCAGACAGCTGAAACCCATGTCTTGCATATGTCTGTTCTTAGTGGTTCTTAAAGCACTAACTACAGCTGCACACAGTGCCAAAGCTACAAGTACCTTATTTAAGGACCATGGTATTCCTGTTCTTAATTTATCAGCAAACTCAGTTGTCAGTTATAATCATCAAATCAAAACAAATAAAAACTTGAAATATATCAGTATGTATGTAAGAATGTGCATAATATACAAGTTTCACTTTTTCAGTGGAATTAGTAAACTTTATAGATTATAAATAAATAAACTTTTTCATGATATTCTAATTTTATGACCAGCTCCTGTACATCCTTAACAATAATACATACACATTGCCTCTCCCTGAATACATACTTTTTAACACACAGCCGTACATTAAAGGTAAAAGACAAAAATATTTTAAATACCTACATGAATTACTTTAAAGACTACAAATATTATATATAATTAATATACGAATGCTATAATTTTGTCTTAGTTTATCATTGTTTTCTTGTACATACAGTATATGTACAGTACTTCTTCAATCTTCTGATGACCCAATTGCTTACTGAAATATATATTGCCATTAAATCATATTTGCAGTGGAGTGGGGGAATCAGAAAGTATATCATTTTTAAATGATATATTTATCACACTGCATGTAATGCATATCTGTCTCTGGATTTCCTGGGTAGCTTTTGGAAAATGCAAATATCTATACATCTACAAACACCTCTGAAGCCTTTGTATCAAATGCAGTAAAAAGTATATGGCTAAAGGTTTATGTGATTTTTAAACATCCTGTTCCACTATGACTTTGCCGGTGTCCTCAGTTTAATGAACCTAAATTTGTGTGCGTATACATTGGCATGCTAGAATAGATTTCCAGATAAGTTAAATTAAATTAACAGCATACAAAAAATTTCTTAATCTTACAATTGAATATTTGTAGAATTGAGGAATTATAGCACATGGGACTTTTAATTAGGTTACTTTTTGCCACTATTCCTGATTTGCTGGAATACAAAAGATTTACAAATTATTAGCGATTTGTGTTGAATGATAGATGTCATTGACTAAGAAAATATTTGACATGTATAATGTATTATCGGCATACGCTATTATAATGACCAGGATTATATTTTGAGAAATGGCTGATGCTTAATAAATATCATTTTTCAATGTGCTGCAAAGTAACTTTTTAGACTGAGAATAGACAAATATGTTTACTGAAATATTCGCCCTGCTTTTAAATGTACTTTGTACATCTGTGAACAAACATTTTATTTACATTTCCTCATTAAAAAATGTTTTAGGCTCTCAGCTCTTGTAGGGCTTTTTTCAGGGGACCAAACATGTGATGGTGCATGTTCAGGACTATAGGCAGTTATTTGAAGAGTGTAGACAGCCCATGCCCTTGGATAACACTCCCCTTAAAATTGTCTTTTAGTTTTTGCAAATTTCAAGTCTTCAATGAGCACTGTTAATCATTGAGCCTTTTTACTGATAATATTCCCGTCCTGTCCCCAGAAACTGTAAGCATCAAACTTCCAACTTGTTTCTGGTTAGTGGTGCATACTATTTCCCTTCCACACTATGCAATTCAATTCAATTCAATTTTATTTATAAAGCGCTTTTTACAATTGCCATTGTCCCAAAGCAGCTTTACAGAAAACGTTTGATCCCAGATGAGTAAAGGTGACAAGGAAAAACTGCCTGAGTAAGTAAGTAAGAAACCTGGAGAGGAACCAGACTCATAAGGGAACCCATCCTCATTTGGGTGGTGTGATGCAATCTGTATATATCTTATACATAGTTCTATAACTAACAATAATATATAACAGTAATATATAATATATACATAACATACATCTAATACATACTTCTATAACAATAATATATACACATACATATATACACACATATACACAAAACATACATACCATATACATAATACATATACATACATAACTAACAAAAATATATAACACTTAGCATAAAGATAAAGTGAATGGGCAGTCGGAGGGAATCCGGCGGGCGCAGGGTTGCTGACATCTCCTGGTCCCTCCGCCGTATTCGGTGTAGCTCATTCGAAAGAGTGGAGAAGAAAGAGAGAGGATAAAAAAGAGAAAAGGGAGAAAAGAGAAAAAGGGAAAGAGAATAAAGAGAGTTAGACAACTAAGATCTAATTAGATCAACTATCTAATGAACAATTCAAACACAAGTTGTGCAGAAAGCAAGCAGAAACTCCAGTAGACTTGCGCTATGGCAGCATAACTACAGGGTAGAACCAGAAGGTGACACAGACATGAGGGAGCCCTAGGACATAAAGCAACCAGCCACTCCACCGTCAACAAACCTGAGTGATCTTGTGAGAGCGGCCGGGCGACAGCATCCATACATCCCAGTCTACCAAAACGCTCTATGACCATGACCTCTCCAGCTCTGAGCCCTGGACTATAGGGGACTATGAAGAATATGCTTGACTAAATAAATACGTTTTCAGCTTATACTTGAGATTGTGTCTGAGTCCCCAACACTAACTGGAAGACTATTCCATAGATATAGGGCTCAATAAGATAATGATCTGCCCCCTGCTGTAGTCCCCGTAATACGAGGTATAAGCAAATAGCCTGCACCTTTTGATCGAAGTGGACTGTGGCTCAAGACCGTTAACTGCATTGTAAGCGAGCAAAAGTATCTTATATTCAATATGAAATTTGACCGGTAACCAGTGCAGTGTGTACTTGCCGCTGCATTCTGGACTAACTGCAGTTTGTTTATACACCTACTGGAACAACCAGACAACAGGGTATTATAATAATCCAACCTAGAGGTAACAAATGTATGAACAAGTTTTTCTGCACCATTCAGTTACAGCATATTTTTGATCTTAGCAATGTTTCTAAGGTGAAAGAATTCTTAGTGGTATTATCTACATGAGATTCAAAGGAAATGCTAGAATTAATAATCACACCAAGGACTTTTACAGCTGTACATGGTGTAATTTAAAAACCATCCAGAGACAATAAACAGAAACTTATCAGAAACTTTACTTCTAGCTGCCTGTGGTACTAACACCAGTACTTCAGTTTTATCAGAGTTAAGTAAAAGAAAATTGTTTAACATCCACTGTCTGATGTCCTTCAAACATACCTCAACTCGAGTAAATTGGTGTCTGTTTTCAGAATTGGCTGACACGTATAACAGCGTATCCTCAGCATAACAGTGGACGTTGATATCATGCTTGCGAATAATATTATATATATATATATATATAGAAAATAGTAATGGGCCTAAGACAGAACCTTGTGGGACACCAAACTTTACCCTACTGCTCATATAGTAGTAGTCATCTACAAATTGATAATGGTCAGTCAAATAAGACAATTGTTAAAAACAATTGTTTTTTAAATACAAACCTTTTTGTGACTATTTGTTTTACAATAAATATTGCCATCTCACCAGTTAATTTGTGCCTTGGATTTTCATTTGTTATCTACTGAGATTATATTCAAATCTCTGTCTTTTCTCTCTTCTCCCATCTGACTTATCTGTTTTATTCTGACTTCTTCACCAAATATTATTTCACCTGGTTTTGCATCTCCAAAATATTCCAATTTAATTTCCTCAATTTTAATTAAATATCTTTGCACACATTTTGTATTTATCTATATTTTATTTATTTATTATATTTATTATATTATATTTATCCATATTTTATTCTTCTCTCACTGCCATTTTCATTACTTTTTGTTTCTCTAAATTGTACTTCTTTTAAATTTTGTATCTGTTACCCATTACACACATCCCTGAACATCGTACCCTACACCCTGTCCTATTACTGCTATACTTGGTACTCAGGCCCAGCCAGTTCCAGATGAGCTGGTGGCTAAGCTGTTGGGGAACCAGGCCACATTCAGCCCTGTTGTCACAGTGGAACCGAGGCGGCGTAAGTTCCATCGGCCTATTGGCCTGCGTATCCCTCTGCCTCCATCTTGGAGGAAGAGTCCACAAGATTCTGGTGAGGGTGACACTACCAGTCTCCGCCTTCTCTGCAGCGTCATCGGTATGAGAAGACTAATCAAAGAGAAACATTTGTAAATAATAATAATTATTATTAATGTAATTATTATTAATGTAAATAATAATAATAATAATAATAATGTAAATAATATTTAATTCATTTAAATTTTTTTCTATAGAGCTTTATAAAATGGAATATAACAACAATAATAATAACAATAATAATAAAAAACACATTGTGCAGAATTATCATAAACCTTTTTGGTTATGCTTACAATAAAGTAAAAAAACAGAAACGTATACAGAGATATAATTTATTTTATAAATAACATTTTAAATGCATTCGTGCCTATGACATGGACAGCTTACAGTAAACATTTGACACATCAGTTTCGAGAGATTTGTTTTATAGAAATATGACTTGGCAATTAAGAATACCTGTGATACTTTGAATACCTGTGCTTTCTTCTAATGACCTTGTAAGCAATGTTGCATGATATTCCGCAAGGGCCATATTAAGATTAATATAACAATACATTAGTTCATGCATGGACAACATAGCACAATAGCATGAGATAAGGGCATAATGTTTGCTGCATATTACATATCGGCTGTTCTGCATTATTTAGGTGGCACCGATGCAGCACAGTGGGAGGATATCACTGGCACAACCAAGCTTATATATTCTAATGACTGTGCCAATTTCACCACCAATGTGTCGGCACGGTAAGAAAGCATTGTGCATGAAATCATCATGATCATAAACTAAATCTTGGAAAATTACTCAGTCAGACAGACCAGCAAGACTTAGAATAATGTGTGTAATCTAAAAACACAAGGTCACAAGTCACGTCACGTCTAAAGCTTAGAATTGTGAGTCTCTGTTATCATTTCATACAGAAATGAGTAGGGGTGGAATTTTATCACAAGTAGACAGAGCTGCATTTCAGTGTTATCCTGTGGTGATAATTAGCATGTACCTTGTTTTCACACTTTGTTTAAACCACTCATCTACCACCAGTGGTAAGGTTGACTGGAAACCAACAACACACTCTGTGAAATAAGCAGCTCTGAAAAAAAGACCATGATTCCTTCTTTATAAAACAGGATGCAGGGGTATTTGTGAATTTCCAATGATTTCCTAAACCAATGTCTAGTGTAAAGATCTTCTATGGGCAATGAGGTGTGCAGTGTGTTTCTTATACTGATGTCATTAAGACAAATTGTCCTGGAGTATAGCTGCCGCTAAACTATATATTTGTATCTATCCTACATTTACACCCAGTGTGTCATATGTAGAAAACTAGGCGTGGGAATATTAATAACACTTAGGTTTATCGACATCATAAAAGCAAAAACACAAGGCTAAACAAAAAGCTGGAAGGATTGTTTAAATATTTACCTTTACTAACAAGGAAAGGTAGGCAACAAAGCTAGGCAAATGGCTAATATTCTTCAGTGTGCATGTACAAACGTCCAAAAGCACAAACTTTTGACATTGGAGCTAGGAACTGCATTGTTAGTCATATTTACAAGACAGCATAATTTTACCACTTCTGAGCTTATTTTATTTTATTTCTGTGCTTATGTGCTTGACAATAAAGTTAAATCTATCTATTTATTTTCTCTGATATATAGAAATTATATTGTATTTTTATGCTTTCTTTAAATTATTTTTTATTGTTATTATTTTTTCTCAAAAGTGTATTTACTAAAGTATAATTATATTATATAATTATTTTATTATATTTTATATTGTACAGTGTTTAAATTGTAAGATAAATGCATGACTTTATTTTTCAAATCGTTTATTCCCTTTTCTTTTCTTACATTCTTAGAAAACATTCAGAAATGCACATATAACTTTTATAGCATTTATTATTATTTTTATTATTATTATTATTATCATCATCATCATCTTTATTACTATTATTACATAAGGTTGTTATTGTTATTATTATTATGGTTATCATCATGTTTTTTTTTCGGCCTCTCCCTTTATCAGGGCTCGCCACAGCAAATCAGTCTTTTCCACCTCACTCTGTCCTCTGCATATTCTGATTTCACACCAACTACCTGCGTTTATACATTTTATCTCCCAATTCTCCAACCTGTGCTGTACTTGTGATGTTCTCATTCCTAATCCTGTAAATTCTGGTCACTCCCAACGAGAACCTCAACATCTTAAGCTTTGCAACTTCCAGCTCTGCTTCCTGTCTCTTAGTGCCACTATCTCCAAACCATACAACAAGGCTGGTCTCACTATTCTCTTATATAACTTTCCTTTCACTTTCACTGTGACCCTTTTGTCATTTCTGACACTTTTCTCCATTCACTCCATCCTGCTTGTACCCTCCTCTTCACCTCTTTTCCACACTCCCCATTTTCTTGGACTCCTACACCTTTGTTACCACTTCTCCCTGTAGCCTGACCATTCTACATTCCTCCCTCTCATTCACACACATGTATTCTGTTTTACAGGTGTTGACTTTCATTCCCCTCTTTTCCAGAGCATACCTTCACCTCTCCAAGTTCTCTTCTAGCTTTTCCTTGCTCTGACAGATCACAATGACATCTGCAAACATCATAGTCCATGGTGATTCCTGTCTGACCTCATCTGTTAGTCTGTCCATCACCAGAGGAAACAAGAAGCAGCTTAGAGCCAATTCTTGATGCAGTCCCACCTTTACGTTGAAGCCATCTGTCACACCTACTGCACATCGCACTACTGTCATGCTATTCTCATACATGTCCTGCACCAATCTAACGTACTTCTCAGCCACTCCAGACTTCTTCATACACCATCACAGTTCCTCCCTTGGCACCCTTCATACGCTTTCTCTAAATCCACATAGACACAGTGTAGCTCTTTCTGACCTTCTCTATACTCCATCAGCATTTTTAAAGCAAAAATTTCTTGGCATGAAACTATACTGCTGCTCACAAATAGTGACTGATTGTCTATGCCTAGCTTCTACAACTCTCTCAACAAATCTTCATTGTCTGACTCATTAACTTTATTCCCCTGTAATTGCTACAACTCTGCACATTACCCTTGTTCTTGTAAATCGGTACAAGTACACCTTCCCTCTATTCCTCAGGCATAATTTCACTCTCTAAAATCTCATTGAATAATCTAGTTAAAAATACCACTTCCATTTCTCCCATACATTTCCATATCTCTACTGGTATGTCATCAGGTCCGACTACTTTTCCCTTCTTCATCCTGTTCAAAGCTTTCCTTACTTTATCCTTGCCAACCTCCTGTTCCACATTTTTGATGTCTTGCACTCTTCTTTCCCTGTCATTCTCTTCATTCATCACCTCCTGAAAATACTCCATCCATCTTTCCCTTACCTTCTCCTCAACCGTTAGTACATTTTCATTTCTATCCTTGGTCACCCTGACATGTTGCACTTCCTTTGCCACTCTAGCTCTCTGTCCCGCCAGCCGATAGAACTCCTTCTCTCCTTCCTTACTGTCTACCCTCTCATACAACTAATTATAGGCCTTTTGCTTGACCTTTGTCATCTCTCTCTTTTTCCTATGTTACATACTATCTCCCTCTTTTTCCCACGTTACATATATTTATACTCCTAATTACTCTCGTCAGTCCTCTCCCTGTCCCAATTCTCCTTTACCAACCTATTTCTCTGAATAACCTCCTGCACTTTCTTGTTCCTCTACCAAGTTATCTTGCTCTCTTTTACCTGTCCAGATGACACACCAAGTACCTTTCTGCCTGTCTAATCACTGTTGCTGCTGCTACCCAGTCATCTGGCTCTTTAGTACCACCCAAAGCCTTTTTCAACTCCTTTCTGAACTCTTTACAGCATTGCATAACTACGGATAACATTCACCAATCTTCTTCTTCTTTCGGCCTCTCTCTTTTATCAGGGGTTGCCACAGCGTGTCAGTCTTTTCCACCTCACTCTGTCCC
>JAOUQV010000023.1:8680068-8695180 GCA_028565295.1 Aspidoras spilotus | reverse complement strand
GTGACAAATGCATGGACAAGTTTTTCTGCGTCATTCAGTGCCAGCATATTTCTAATCTTAGCAATGTTTCTAAGGTGGAAGAATGCTATCCTGGTGGTATTATCTACATGAGATTTGAAGGAAAATCACCAGAGCAAACAAGAAGGGGGTCAGAGCCTACTACTGTCTACTTTCACTACTGTCATGCTGTTCTCATACATGTCCTGCACAAATTTAACGTACTTTTCAGCCACTCCCGACTTCCTCATACACCACCACAGTTCCTCTCTCGGCACCTTATCATAAGCTTTCTCTAAATCCACAAAGACATAGTGTTGCTTTTTCTGACCTTCTCTATACCTCTCCATCCGCATTCTCAAAGCGAAAATGGCATCTGTGGTGTTCTTTCCTAGCATGAAACCATACTGCTGCTCACAAATAGTCAATGCTTGTCTAAGCCTAGCTTCAACAACTTTCTCCCAAATCTTCATTGTGTGGCTCGTTAACTTTATGCCCCTGTAATTTTTACAGCCCTTTACATCACTCCTGTTCTTATAAATCAGTACACATACATTTTCCCTCCATTCCTCAGGCATCATTTCACTCTCGAAAATCTCATTGAATAGTTTATTCAAAACAACACTCCCATCTCTCCTATACATTTCCATACCTCTACCAGTAAGTCATCAGGTCTGACTGCTTTTCCATTCTTCTTCCTGTTTAAAGCTTTCCTTACTTCATCCTTGCCAATCTTTGCTACTTCCTGTTTCACATTTTCTATGCCTACCACTTTTCTTTCCCTGTGATTCTCTTCATTCATCAGCTCCTCAAAATACTCCTTCCATCATTCTCTTACCCTCTCCTCACCTGTCAGTACATTTTCATTTCTATCCTTCTAGTCCTACACTCTTGACTCTCTTTCTGTCTCCTCATACACTTCTCTACTCGTCGTAGCTGGAAATTGGGCAAACAGTAGCCCAATTTCCGCCAGTACCCTGTCTGCCACCTGTACTGGTGGCAGTCGGACAAATCAAGTATGTAGTAACATTGATTAATTTGCATATTTTACTTGACAAATGTTTTTACACCGGATGCCATTCCTGACGTAACCATCACCATTTACTTAGGCTTGGGACCGCCACTAGAAATACACTGGCTTGTGCTCTCTAATGGCTGCTCTCCTATAAGTGCTTTAGGTCTACACCAATATTTGTCATGTCCAACTACAACGACACCCGTTTCATGTGTATTGTTAAAAAGAAAGACAGAAGAGAAGAAAAAACGTCCACAAAAAACTATAAAACCACCCGCACTGCTCTAGGAAATAGACTTGATGGTCAATAAATGAGGCCAGTAATGAGTTGGTCTAGCTATTAATGTAGATATTATGGGAATAGACTCCATGAGATGGTGCAAGTTGACTCATCCATCAGCCCTGCTAGTTTGCCTTGATAATATGATGCTCACCTCTCAGATCTTACAATTGTGGTTGGTTGCTGTCTGATTCTTCGGCTGGATTTTTGTGGATGGTTTTGTACTCTTGGTACCGCGTGATATACTTGTACAAGAACAGTCCACAAATGATTCTAATTTTTATAAATCTGACCTTGACCCCAGACAACTTTCCAATTATAGGATTCCCTTTTATTAGTAAGGTTCTAGAAAGGGTTATAATCATGATTATGTAGATTATATTATCAGAACAGCTTTATTTCACTTTCAGTAAACAGCTTGCTTGTTATTAATCAAAAGGGATAAAGCTTACAATATGTCATGATAATATCCTGAACTCCTATAATTTCTTGTTTTAATGTTCCATTGTAAAAAGCTTATATGCCACTGCCGGCTGTTCCTGTGATCATTCGGTTTATAATGTAGCTGTTCTATTAAGATGTTTTAAAATGTTGTTTCTAATCCTTATGTAGAGCTGGCCCGGGAACTACAATTCAACGTTGATGAAATTAATCAGATTCGCGTGGAAAACCCTAACTCACTGCTAGAACAGAGTTCAACTCTGCTAAATTGGTGGATTACCCGTGAAGGCAAGAGGACCAAACGTAAGTGCTCCATACAAATAATAATCTTAAAGCCTGATGACTAAATTATTACTAGATCTGCTACTTTCATCAGAGTTACAATTGTATTATCAGATATAATAAAAGTAAAACTCTCTGAGGTTTAATTGGTAATTTATAAAAGGCATCTCATATGTATTAATATTTCTTGAAGGCAAGGAGCAACAGTAACAGAGTACAAGCGTGGAATTTATAAATATATAATTTATGAATATATAGCTGATTCTGATTCTGAAGACTTATTTATATCCTGCTACAGTGGAGAGCCTGTCCATGGCACTGAAGAACATTGACCGAATGGATATTGTGAATATGCTGGAAGGTAAACAGAGTAACCAGAAGCAAGAAAGGCATCGACAAAGTGACCGAGATCACCTCTCTCTTGGCATTTCGAATGGTAAGAGTTTCGTCCATGTTTTGAACCCCCAAATTCCCCTTACCCTGCCCAATGTGAGTTATTTTTACCCCGAAACATGTCTTTTCCTCACCCATGGCTAAGAGCTACTGCCGTTCCCTGTGTTGTAAAAGCTTATCCTTCATAATGTAGCTGAGATTATCTACACCTTCAATCCTGCTGTCACTAAGACCAGAATTAAGGACATCCCTACAAACCTGTTTCCATCTTTCATAATCTGGTGCTAATCAAATTTCATGGCCATTTTATAGTGTGTATGGCTGTTGTTATATACATGCAACTAGTGAATAAGAGTATATAAGGACTTTTGAGAGACTATTCTACTATTACTTGTTCTTATATTCAATTATTTCTCACATAAATTATTACATAAATCATAAAAAATGTAAGAACGTTTATTGACTCACTGTCTTTTGATATTCAGCATGATCTCATTTGCTTTTGTGTGTTTAGAGCTGCTTAAATCTGTCATAATTTGACCAGATTCATGTTTGTTTAGTCACGTCCATAATGTGAATTGTCGAAGTAGAGAACCTAGATCTTTTTTGAAATTAATCAACTTAATGCTTCTTATGCAAATCCAACATATTACATTATTGAACGTAAAAGTAAATCATTACAAAAAGTTGGAACATTGTGGAATGTAAATTTAAAACAGAATGCTTCGTATTATTTTACCATTTCATAAAAATATCAATGACAAAAAATAAAAGTTTTTGTCAGTGGGCATCATAAGGCTAAAAAAAAGCAACTATGGGGGCATAAAAATGACTGGGTATAAAAAGAGCAGTTCAAAAAGGCAGTATCTTACAAGCAAATATAGGCACAGGTTCACCAAACTACACAAACCTGAATATGAAAATTATGATACAATTACAGAAAAATATTCCTCAAAAAAGTAAATAATTGAATATTTCACCATCTACACAACAAAATATTCAGAGAATCTGAAGAATTCAAAAGCCAACAGCAAATGTTGGATTGTTTTTTAAGGATAGCACAGACAATCATGTCCTGAGGACTTATGACATGAAGAACCATAAACTTGTTAGCAGCCCCCAGTTAAAAAGCCTATATCTCTAATGTTAGTAGCATTAATGACTATGGCATGGGCAGGTTGTATCACTTTCAACATATTATGTGTTATATGTTATCAGATATCAGTTAATAAGGTTTTCAAACAAATGAATTACACAATGTGCCTTTTTGGAATTTGGGTTTTATTGTTAGATTTTAGCCAGTTAGATTTTTATGTTAGCTAGAAACTCAAATGAATAACTTTTGTGTTTATGTATATAAAAGTATATGTGTGCTTTTGCATTAAACTGAGAAACTAAGAACTGAGAAAAATGGCAAAGCAAATCATAATTCCAAAACATATAAATTTTTCAGAATTAATGTACCATGCCAGAAGATATATTCACTGAATTTAAACAGTTTTCATAAAAAAACATACTATCTAGCACACCAGTTACATATATACCACCAATGCCAAAAAATGATTCACCTCTCTTCCCTTCGATCTCTCTCTTTGTGATCACCGGACATATCATCTTCAGTCTAGTCTCTTCCTCCTCTTCTTCCTCCTCCTACACCACCTCCTCCTTCTCAACTTTCTGACCTTTGACTGCATACAGACATCGTGTTGACCTCTGGCCCTCACCTTTTTATCCTCAGATAAAAAGCATTTTTTTAAGCATTTTTTGCCTATTTTTACCACAAAAAACTTACTGTTTTATGTTCTTGTGGTCAGAATTCCCTTCTCATTAGCTGTACATTCAGTGTTCTGCAGGAGGGAGGTGTTTCTAAACCCTGCCACCTTCTGTCTTTGTCTACTGTCACTCCTCTATCTGTATTTACTTTTCTGTTACTGTCCACCCACACTACCTGTCTCCTTTCTTCTTTGCCTGTTGCCTGTACGCATGCACTTGATGCCTATTGCTGTTTTGGTTTTTACTGTGTGCATGTAGAGTTTGAATATGTGTCTTTTGTTTATATATTTTTTTCAAAACGTTTTCCTGGGATCTTAGTTTATGTTATTGAAACCTGCCAAAGGGTGACAGATTAAAGGAAAAAACTGATTACCTGTGCAGAAACATATGAAAATTGTATAAAAAGTCTGGATAAAACATTACATTTTACAATAAAAACAACAAAGCTGAATACACAGAAAATATATTTATTATTCTTTAAAGTGCAAGTTTGATTGTGTTACATCAGTTTATTTGAGACTGCATTCCAAGAACACAGGGTGGCTGACATCCTCCATACAAGTGGAATCATAGTCCACTAGTCCACCTATCTAGTTTTCATCTATTGGATAAACCACATGTGACCGGCCGCCATGTGACCTTTAGCTGGATATTTGTAAATAGGTTCTTCTTTTTTGGTACACCATTAATAACACGGTTAATAATAATAATCATCATATTAAATAATATTTTTAATAATTATTATAATAATAATACATTCAACTTATACTTTTAACTCAAAGCACTAATGGAAAAAGTCCACATGTAAAGCTGTTGTTGACACATTGTTGTCACATCACCTCCAAGCTCCAAAAATCTGTCTACGATCAAAATTGCTGAAGTTGCTCTATTCAACAACAGCTGATAAATGTTGCCTTCTGCTGTACAGTGGACAGATCAACACATAGAGATTATTATGATATAACAAATGATTCAGGCACTTTACCATTGATGGAACCTGCCAGGTGTTCCTAATCCAATAATGGTTTTGTGTATATATCCTAAAGCTCATAATGGACCAACAAGAATGTTCAATATTTTAGTTACAGACAATAAAGTATTCAGCTGGATGTGTTTGAATGGGAACAGTGACTAAAATGATGTGTTTAGATCTATCAAATATAGAGTGCATTGTATTCATATGGTGGCAGCCATGGCCTAATGGTCAGTAAAGCAGATTTAAGACTAAAATGTAGCTGGTTTAATCTTTGATCTGGCACAAAAAAATCACATTTAACCTGTCTTTAAGAAAGGCACCCAGCTCCCCAAATGCTTCCTGGGCTCCCCACTGCTCTGGGTATATACTAGGTATGTTAGATTGCAAATATCATTTCCCTGTATATATTATCAATTATTAATTAGACATAGTGTGTAATTAGCATCTTGTCTGGAGGAATGTAAATTTACACATGGAAAATGACCATAGCTTCAGGCTGTTGAATTTTCTTTTGATTTGTCACTGATAAGACTTTTCAATAGAGCAAGATTTGCTGTGTAGTCTACAAAAAATGTGCACACCCGTTTGTGTATATGTGTGTGTATGTGTATGTTCTGAAATTAACATTTGCATGCTGTATATTTTGTATGAAAGATCTGAGTTCACCCAGCATGGTATTTATCATTACTTAGAGTCTCAAGGAGTTCCCAGTTGTCCTGTTGCTGCATTTAAATGAGAAAATAAAACTGTCTGAATTGAATTTAATTAAATCCTTTTTATCACTATACTGTATGTATGTCCTTTATCTGTGCATCATGTAACCTTAGTTACTTTTTTACATTTTTTATGCAAGTAATGTATCTTTGTTACTGTACTAATCATGGCTTTATTAGCAGTATGCTTTGTTTGCATTAGTGTCTGTTTTTATATGTGTGTGTCTGCTCAGCAGTGATCCTTCCTATTTGCAATTCTGTGGCAGTGTTTAGTGGATTTCAATCTGTATATTAACGGTGCTTTGTGTATATGTTTGCGTGTATATCTATAGAGCAACAAAAGGCTTAAATGTATTTACTGTGTCCTACATATGACTTTACATGACATTACTACAATGTTACTAAATAGTTGATTATATTAGATACAGTGTACAGTAGATCACATGCAGCAATATCTCTGGAGTGAGAATGTACATACTGTAGCCACCTGGTGCCACTGATATCCAATTCACAGTCAGCATATTCCTAACTACCAACTGCATTATGATCATGTGCTTCTTTCAGATATGCAGGGCCAAAAATACAGTTGTGCACTTCTTGACCTAATGCACCACCCTCTCACATCTTCAAAATAATTAAGCACACAAACATACATACACATATTTAATATCATTGCACCCAAATCATTACAGAGTAAGTATTGTTTAAAAATAAGTACGTTAGTAGAACTGTTAGTAGTATTTAAAAAGAATGACAGTAAAAGTAAGTGATTACCGGGTAGTAACCATGGGTTAGCACGGAGGAGCTGTGGGTAAAGTTGTGTGGCGTTTTCATTTTCTCCCTGTGTTTATGCGGGTATCTTCTCGAGTTTCCTCCCGCATTCCAAAGACATGCACTGTAGATTAATTGGTGTCTCAAAGGTAAAAGTCTGTGTGAATGTGTGTGGGGGTGCGATGGAGTGGCGCCCTGTCTAGGGTTGTTCCTTAGGCACAGTTTTCAGAAGGCCACCAGCGTGCCCATTACCCAGTGTGAGGAAGATAATAGAAGATAATAAATGAATTAATTAATAAATTGTTATAACCATTTACTTCATCATGCACTTTGCTTATTCTATACACTATCTTACACTATAAATAAAATGTATTATTATAAATATTATTATTATTACTCTACTTACATATTCTTATGCCTTGCTTGAGAGTACTTCTTTGTAATTAGCGGGCTGTAATTTAAAGTTTTACCAAATAAAGTTTATATAATTTAATGTAATTTAAATTATATTATACAGTATATGGGGACTGAGGAGACAAGTTTCTTGTCTAATGTAGGATTTGTAGTTACTTAACTCTCTTAGGTCTTTTTTGTCAGATCTTTTTATTATGATGTGCCGAATTTGGCTGAAAGAACTGGACTGCAGGCTGGCCAGTTCAGTACCTGGACCCTTCTCTTTACGCAGCCATGATGCTGTAATTTATGTTGTGGTTTGTCATTGTCATGTTGGAAAATGTAAGGTCTTCCCTGAAAGAGACATTGTCCGGATGGGAGCATCTGTTGCTCTAGAACCTGGATATACCTTTCAGCATTAATGGTCCATATGTATAAGCTGCCCATGCCAAACACACTAATGCAACCCAATACTATCAGAGATGCAGGCTTCTGAACTGAGGGCTTATTACAACTTGTTGTCCTTTTCCTCTTTAGTCCTAATGACACGGCGTCCCTGATTTCTATAAAGAATTTCAAATTCCCAGAGAAGACGTCTGCGCTTCTGGATCTTGTTTAGATATGGCTTCTTTTTTGAACTATAGAGTTTTATCTGGCAACAGCCGATGTTCTCTGTAAACATTCCTAAGCCCATTCTGTGATTTCCAATACAGAAGCATGCCTGTATGTGATGCAATGTCGTTTAAGGGCCTGGAGATCACAGGCACCCAGTATGATTTTCCGTCCTTGACCCTTACGCACAGAGATTCTTCCAGATTCTCTGAATCCTTTGATGATATTATGCACTGTAGGTGATGATATGTTTAAAATCTTTGTAATTTTACACTGTCAAACAGTGTTTCTGATATTGATCCACTATTTTTCGATGCAGAATTGGGGGAATTTGTGATCCTCTTCCCATCTTTTAGAGCCGCTGCCACTCTAAGATGCCCTTTTTATAACCATAATAATGGCTGATTGACCTAATGAGTTGCAATTGTTTGTACCTTTAACTTTTCCAGCATCTTATTGCCCTGTCCCAACTTTTGTGAATTGTTGTCACAAAATTTCAAATAAGCCAATATTTGGCATGAAATTTCATAATGTCTCACTTTCGACTTTTGATATGTTGTCTATGTTCTATTGTGAATACAATACCAGTTTTTGAGTTTATTATAAATTATTGCATTACATTTTTATTTAGTTTGTACTTTGTCCCAACGTTTTTGGAATCGGGTTTGTATTAATAAAAAGGATCTTTTATATGCCTGTTTTTTGTTGGTAGCTTTAACAAAGTATGAAAGTTGTTGCAGGCTTAATAAATAATGGTGACTAATAGTTTTTGATACACATATCATAATTAACTATATTTTGCTTTACTATTATTTAAAGCTATTTTTAGTGGTAAATCATATATTCTTTTTCACATTTTGTCATAATATAGCATTAAAGTCATACATATGAAGAAGTGTGTTCTTGTGGTAAAAGCAACCACTGATTGTGTATTGGGTAAAGTTTTATCAAGGTCGTAAAAATGGTCGGGGGTTTCAGACTGGTCAGACGGTTCAATTGCTTTTTTTTCAGGAAAGTGCAAAGTGACGATGCAAAGTGACTGTCAATACACAAATTGCCATCTGTACTTGTATGATTCTATTAGAATGTGTATCACTCTACTTTTAAGAATTTAACAGAGTTTTATTTCTGAACACTTAGACTGTATTAGATGTGTTTTGCTGTATTTAGTATTGTGCAGCATATTACAGTGCATGGACAATAAGAATGATTTTTCATTAAAAAAATGTGTGCCATAATAAATATAAAATATTTTAATTTAAATACAGTTTCATATTTATATAGTTCCTATTGGTTATATATTATCAGTATCAGTAATGCATTAATGTCTTGTAAATAGCTATGCTATACTCTTTGTTGTTTTTTTTTTTTGGGAGGGCGTTTTTAATTTAGCTAATGGTTGCGTGTGGATTAGCCATCAGAGTTGTAGTAAAATAATTCATAGCTATCATATATTGTGTGAAAAAACAGACCTGAAAACATGTATAAGATTGCTTGCATGCATGCTCTGCAGCTTGATGTCAATTAAAAATTATATAAAATAGATCATGCGCATGAAGACATTGTGCATGTATGTCTACAAACAGGTGGTGTATGCCAGATCTAAAGGTCTGTAGGAGTGTCTATGCTTCCTGGTTGTAAAAAGACAAAAATTAATCCTCTGCCCCTTTCTCTAATGTCAGAAACCTATAAAGTGTCAGACAGAAGAACAGCCTCTGTTGTTAATAGACAAAAATAGACAAAAAATAGACAATATAATGTGTACTGGTTGCTGCCCCCCTGCTGACTGAATGCTTGCTGTTGGCTGATATGGCTTGCAAGAATTGTCCCTCCCTATCCTTACCTCCCATAACGTTAAGTTGTCCTTACCTTTTTACCCTTGTGACTCTTCCTTCCCCACCCTTTCCTGGTTCAGAACACAACCCTCCTAGGGCCCTAAGGAGGGGTTAGGGTGGGGAGGCGCATGTCAGTGTGCCTCTCTCTTTGTCGCTCCAGGTTATGGATTGGTGGTTCAGGACATCTTGGTCACGCCAGCCTCAATGCAGCACATTATGGCCTCACCAATGGGGCTTGAGACCTACTGGCAGGAAGTATCCAGCATGGAGAGTGCTCCTATAGCCACTACTGAAGAAGATACCCTTATGGAGATGTCTGAGGTTCAAGTTTGGCCATCGGGTAAAAGCCCATGCCTGGTGGCAGTGGAAGACTCATCACTTGATTGTAGTAATGCTGAAGACTCTGAGGCACTTTCATATGGGAGTGTGGGCAGACCAGGCAGTGGCACACCATGTGCAGGAGGTGGCCCCATTGGTCTAAGTGGGTCTATTGAGCTGCTGGAGGACCTGTATGTTGAGGCAGACTCTGAACACAGCACTGCCACTACTGGAACAGAGGTCAACATCAATGGACTTGTCACAGGTCAAGGGTTGGAGATGGATGGGAAGGCAGTGGAGGTTTCTGTTGGTGCAAACAGGAAAGTTTCGGAAGGAGACATTGGAGGTTTAGGAGGACGAGGGGAAACAGGCTTAGTGGAAGACTTGTCTGTCATTGCAGGGCAGCAGAAGGTTTATTCTCGAAAGTGTGAGTCTCCTGGACTTAGTCGAATGGCTGATCGCAACGGTGACAGGTGAGATGGACATTTGAGAATATTTTATAATTTATTAAAATGTTTCTTTTTTACTTTGCATTATTGAAAAGACTTTCATCAACATTGAAAGACTTTTTCTGAGCAAAATAGAAAATGAAATGATTAGAAAAAATAATGGATCAATAGTATTATCTATAAAGTATAATCTATTATTATTATTATTATTGAAGCAAACTTTAAACTTTAATTTCATATGATCCATTCACCAAAATGTGGAATTCAGCAAATAATATTTATATTTCTTTTATTAATTGTTACATATTCCTCTTAGGTTAAATAGTGGTTCTTTCCTGTCCTACCTCCAAGACAACACATGTCCTGGATGGCATGCCATCCCAGATGCCAGTCATAACTGGGCAGTAACTTCACAAGCAGTCAATTTCAGACGGGCCAATGAGTCCATGATGTCATCAGTGAGGGCAACAGTGGATGAAGATTTGAGCCAATCACACATGTCCCAGGAAGCTTTGGTACAACCAGTACGGGATATGGGACACTCAGAGATCTTAAGTGGGCATTTTTGGGGAACCCAGCCTTTTGAGAAGGGCCTAGGCTTCCCCCACAGAGTCCCTGGCCTTCGAGGATGGGATGATATGCGCCTCAGCAGACAAGTAAGAGTTTGGGATTTGTTCAGAAAAAATATTTAGATATAATATAAAAGTTCACCAATTATTTTGTTTTGCAAACAAGAAATTTTAACTGTGAAACTTCTATGAAGTGATTTAGAAGGTTATTTCCATCTTTTGGGTTTAGTTAGATAAAAATAACTTTCCAAGAGGAATGTGATATTATTTTGTGCTAAATTACATCAGTGAGAAACAAAGCATATAAAATTGCTCAGGAATGATGCTTTTGTTTAGTACAGTCTAGACATTGTGGTGTGGCTGGTATAATGCTGCATTTACAGTGCCTTATACGTGGTATTATTTAAGTTTTAATACTTCTTTAAAATGCAGAAAAACATTAATTGATGCCTCTACAATGTCTATTTTTAATTTGTAACATCAAATAAAGAAAAAAACCTCAACTGCACCTTTACAGTTCAAACATGTGTGGTTATTGCTACTGTTCTACTATAGTGAAAGTCAAACATTTATGAACCATTTTGGAATAAAATGCAGTAAAGCCTCAATAGTTACATCAACAGTGACAGCATGTAGAATTTACATACTAGAGAGCTAACATTAGTGACAGTCTTTACAAACAGTCATTAAAATGCTCATTGTTATAGATTATCAAAGTATTATGTGTGTATATTGCCTTATCTAAAGTTTATACTATACTGCATATTGCAAGACACCAGCTGTTGTAGTTCTTCTTGTGACAAGGCCAATAAGATGATGACATCAGGAAACTTGCAATTATTAATGGCCCTTGCACTAAAACTAAATCATTCTATAATTTGTTGTAGCGCTTTCCTCATCACTTGTTCTCCTAGGATGTTAAACAGACATGGTGCCAGGTTACCTCCTTGACACAATTACGAATGCTTAAACATGCTGATGTACCGCTTCACCCTGTTGACTTCAGAGATTTCTCAGCAGTTGGACCAGATGCGAGTTAAAACCCATCTCAAGTATTGTTATTTACAGTTTGCCATGCTATATCATGTCTAATGCCTTTGTGAAATAGAGGAAACAAAAATTTAGTGCCAGGTTCCTTTTACGTGATCTGATCCCTGGTGCCTCCTTTTGGCCTAAACCCAGCTTGCTCTTTGGTAATCTCTCCTTCAAGCTTAGACAGCATCTGCTACACCTTTCTTAGCCAGACTACAATTTCCCACACATCCAGAGATACAGTACTTTATGGAGCTTGTACACCATCATCGCTCCTCTAAATCTGAGCAGTCCAACTGCTATGTGATCTGGAGGAGGTACCTTTCATGTAACTAATTCTAGCATGGCTTACTTGATCTCTTCTTTCAGTGGTAGTAATTATTTTCCTTTCTTGAACATTAATCTGGATGTTTACATATTTACTACTGTACATATACATAACAGTAGTTTAGAGAAGTATACTGCTATACACTAACTTAAAGATGTTTATAGTAGCATGATAATTTGAGATTGCTCTATAAAACATTTATAAAATTAGTGGTTTTGAAGCCTACCCTTAGATAAAGATTTACAATTATTCATTGAATGTGTTTTCTGTAGCTTTTACCAATTGTAGTACTTGTTTGCTCTAATTGTATTAAAAGTGTTACAAATTTACATTTTCAATAGAATACACTACAACACAGACAACCCAAAAAGGACATAAGCAGTTGGTGCCAGATATAGCACCTGTCATATTTCCCCCACTGTCAACCTCAATATGGCCTCTCTGACTGTTGGGTGAGGGGTTATTTAGGATATATTTAGATTTCATAAATCAATAAGGTCATTGACTATAATGACATAAAAATTATAGACAAAATTTCAAAATATTGTAATTCTGCATGAGATAAAAACTAAAAATAGAACAAAGTCATAAATAATATATGGCATTACATTGGCTATTTTGTAACTACATTTGTTTCAACCTGGACAGTATTTGATGCAAGTAAATGATAACGTTGACAGTAACAATGACATATAAATTGTATTTCTTGTAATGTCCTAATGATAAGACGGGGTATAAAATGTTTGACTACTACAGATCACATGTGCAACAGGAGACAGGGACAGAGAAAGAGAGCACTAGGGGGGGGAGGGAGAGCATTTTTTTTTATTTGTTCTACACGTCTCTCCCGTTAGAGGAAAAGAGATTCGCAGAACACGGAGAGAAAGAGTGAGGAAATGGACAATTAACCATCGCAGCTCTTCTAATAAGGAAAGTGATGAGGAAACGGAAAACGTGAGCAAATCCTATGGTACATCTAGGCTTAGAGGCAGTGTGATTAAGTTAACTTAGCGTACGTGCCCTTGATTGTGCTGATCGTGATGTGGACTTTATTTACCGAGCTTCTCTTCAGCTTTGTGCTGCTGGCATTCCTGGTCCTAAGTTGCCAGAGTGTGTTGCACATTGCGAGTGGCACCGTGAGATCAGTGCTTACTTGCATTCATAGGCAGCTCGACCGGGAGCTGGGGGAAGATGAGAGCATGCCAGACCAAGAGGAGAATTTCACCACTCGAGTGGTTCGCCGCAGGGTTATTCTGAAGGTATACCATAGAACGTGTAAGAAGGGAATTAAAGGGGGAGTGGAGAGTGTTAAAGTAGTTACAGATGGGGTATAATCTGCATTTTACTAGACATTCTTATTTTGCATGAATCTCCTCTAGTGTGTGTAATAACAGTAGATAACTTTGCTGCCTAGATGTACATTGTACATATTTTAAGGGATCATGGGGCGATGATTTAGAAGTAGTTTTCCTTATGTGTAAAAAGATTGAAATTTGAAATTGTAGTTACAATGCTGCATTTTTATTTTTTTAGTAAGATTCCTAATCACTTCTATTATAATACCCTTTACTTACTCTTCGCTAACGTTTTCTTGCACCACGTACTCCTGTTATAATTATCATGGTGTCATTTCAAGTCTTACACAATATTTCCCCACATTGTTTCATATCATATTAATAGAAACGATAGAGTAAGATGAGGATGGGTTCCCTTATGAGCCTGGTTTCTGTCAAGGTTTATTCCTTACTTCCTCATCTGGGATAAACCATTTTCTGTAAAGCTCCTTTGGGCCAATGTCCATTGTTAAAAGCGCATTAGGAATTGAACTGAATTGAATTTAATAGAGGAGTCTACAAACACTTGTGCAATGTGCAAGAACGTAAGACATTTCACAATAAAAACAATAAATATAGGGGGGACTGGGAAGTGGAGACACACATTAAGGTACCAAGATGTAAACCGGATGTAGTACACTCATTTAACACTAGTTAACATCCCTCAGCAACTGTAAAAAGTGGAATAAAAAATGTTTTTCAGAAATGTGTGTGTGCATATTCAGTTCAGACTCTGATTGTTGAGGAGTCTGATAGATTGTGTAAAAAAATGTTGCAGAGTCTTAATGTGAGTGCCCAAATACTTCGGTATCATTTTCCAGATGGCAGAAAGTTGAGTGTGTGTGATGGGTGTGTTTGATCATCCTCAGTACAGGGTGTATTATATTTCCCAGATGGTCAACCTGAAGTTCTGACATGCATACCAGTTTTTGCCCAAAGTCCATAAAAATGAAGAAAGTATTTGGTGTCGCTTAAGTGTGTGAGAGTGATTGTTTGTGCCTTTTGATGGAGTGGCTGATTCTGCTTTGCAGCTTTCCAGCTAAGCACCGTCCTTCCCGTCACTCTGACAAAGATTAGGCTGGTATAAAAGTGAGTGAGTAACAGTGAAAGATTTCAGTAACATTAAGTACATAGTACTTTTATTAGGTACACATGTTTAATTGCTTATTTACACAAATATATAATCAGCCAATCACACGGCCACAACTCTACGCATT
Source organism: Aspidoras spilotus (assembly GCA_028565295.1). Lineage (NCBI taxonomy): Eukaryota > Metazoa > Chordata > Actinopteri > Siluriformes > Callichthyidae > Aspidoras > Aspidoras spilotus. The sequence goes on along the minus strand of JAOUQV010000023.1, from coordinate 8,680,452 downwards.
AAAGCATGTAGAGGTGGGCAAGACAACTTGCTGAATAGACTTTGAACGTGGCATGGTTGTTGGTGCCAGACGGGCTGGTCTGGGTATTTCAGAAACTGCTGAGCTGAAATATCCATTTATGTGAGAGGTCAGAGGAGATTGGGCAGACTGTTTTAAGATGATAAAAAGGCAACAGTAAGAATGTACTAAGAATTAAGGCAGTTCTTAATTCTTAATGTGGGGCAGTCATAGGCTTGTGGTTAAGGAACCAGCCTTGCGACAGGAAGGTCCCTGGTTCGATTCCAAATAGCGACAAGTCATGGCTGACGTGCCCTTGGGCAAGGCACCTAACCCCCAGTTGCTCCCCGGGCACTGTGGTGGCTGCTCACTGCTCCGGGCACGTGT
>JAOUQV010000023.1:8651795-8670326 GCA_028565295.1 Aspidoras spilotus | reverse complement strand
CAGAGTGAGGTGGAAAAGACTGACACGCTGTGGCAACCCCTGATAAAAGGGAGAGGCCGAAAGAAGAAGAAGAAGTTGTCCATTATTGGCAAGAATAATTTATTATCAATTGACAAATCGTGTTTGTTATCGCATTTTGTTTAAACAATCAAGTTTTTCCTAAAGGATCCGCAGATTGTGCCAGTGTTTGGTTCGAAATATGATTTTCGAGCATTGTTTAACATGTGTGTTTTGTGAACATTCACCTAAGACAGTTTGGTTAACGGATCTAAACACGCATTGCCTATTATCACTAATTCGAGCTCTAATTTCAGGGCGAATAATTCATTCTTTAAGCTTCTTATCTCTTTCCATGCTTTATGAAAACAAATTATGTTTCTCTGTCTTGCGATTAGAATTTCTTACCTGTCATTCAGAATTAAAATTGCATTCAAATAGAGGTGGCAGCAAAATGTCTATTGATTCTAGACTAAAATCAATTGCTTTCCTTCCAAAAACTTGAGTTTTTCCTGAACAAGTAATTAAAGTGTACGGAACTGCTTTTGTGTCTATCTTTAAATGATTGAAAAATTCTGACAGAGTTAACAACCTAACAAACAGAATGCATTACCAAAACGTGATCCTTGCTGTCGCATTCAAAGCATTTAATAACTGCTTTGCAATCTTTAGAGATGTGTTTAAATGATCCACAGCATCTGAAACAGATGTGATGTTCTTTGAGATAAGCTTTTCTTTTCTTTCAAGGGTTTATTCCAAAATATAATGCACTTTTAAGTGGATGATGTTTTTTTTATGAATAGGACACTGTGGATCGAGCTCTTCCACATACATTAGATTGAAGTTTTCCTGTTTGGAAACTGTAGGGATTTCAGTTTGTCGAGTTGTCTACGTAAATTAGCATTTTTGTTTTCCTGCATATTAAGGTGTCAAAACACTTGGATCGCTTCCCACTAAAAGTAGGTAAAATTATTAAAGCTTGTTCTGCTATAAAATTAATGAAAACGGCAAACATTATGTTCGCTTTAGTAACTCGCTCCCTCCATAATCAAAAACTCCGAAAGTTTATCCGCTATCAGACGGATGCACATCGGAGAGTCTAGATATAAGAGTCCTGCTAAGTTGTCATATTTCTGTCTTAGAATGTCACTAAGCTTTACTATTCGATGCATGTCTTTGTTAATGATTTTTGGAAAATCCTCATATTTTTATTAAAAGCACCTTTTCACTGACGGTTGAAGTTTTTTCCAAGCAGCCCCACACTGCATTAAGCCCTGCTTCCAAATTAGACTGCATGAACAGTTTAGACTATTTTCTTTGATTCAGAACCTAACCATTCATCCAATAAATCCATTATCAGTAGAGAAGATGGATTTATGTCTTTAAATTCATTTAAGAATGAAACTTTCCACATTCAATAATGCTCTGGTTTGTCATCAAATTTATTGAATACTGGTTTTAGTGTTTCTTTGCGATTACAGCAATTATTCAAATGTGGCTCTGTTTGTGTAACAAATAGAGTTTCAGTTCCAAGGTTTATATTCCCAATTAGGATAGATTGCACCACTTTGCGTTTCTTGTTAATATCTTTTGTTTCCGGAATTTATGTGTCAAAGTGGTGTTTATTCTTGGCGGCGTACTCACTTTTCAGTTGTTCTTAATTACTTGTATGTCGTAACGAATTTATCAATATCGAAGTATTTTCTGTGCCTCTGCCAAAAGCCTTTCTTGTTCAGGTTTTAATTCCCTGTGTGCATAATCAATCTCATTGTAAACACATTGTAAAGTCAGTATACAGCGTCAATTCGTCTTGGGAATGACACATACAAGTCTTGCACAGTGGTCAGGGGGATTTTAAGCCATTCTTCTTGCAGGATAGTGGCCAGGTCACTACGTGATCTATTGTATATCCAAAGAAAAAAATCTGCATTTACATTCCCCTGCAAAGGTACTGGAATAACAAGGCCAATCCCGTTATTTGTGCTTTATCCTGAAAATATTTGTGATTGACATTAAAAAATAATGATAAATATTTAAGTCTAATTCACATTAATCTACGTATGTTCCAGTATTTTTACTCACTGCTGAAATCTGGTATCTAGAATGTGCCAGTTTTGATTCCCGCACTAGACTAACTAAAATGCCCTTGAGCAAGGTACTTTACTTACTATTTTACAGTCACTGAGGAGTGTGACTGTGGCCATGACTGAGCTGTATGTAAAGGCTGCACTTGAGAGAAAAAATTATTCCGAAAGAAAAAAAGACTGGACTTACAATCTTAAAATAATGAGTAATAAAATTTACTTAATAATGGAAAAAAAACACCATTATTAATGGCGGGAATGTCATAGCTCATGTTATGAAGGAGCAGTAGACTTTTGAGCTATATCCAATACATGGGCGCTCACAAGGACGTGTGCACATTTTCCGTGTATGTATAGCGCATGCTTTCAGTTAGTTACATCATTTAGTTTCACAGCATGTGAACACATTTTATTACCGTATATTCAGCAGATTTAATACAAATTTAATACACAGATTTTATACAAAGATACCCAAGGGACATTGTACTATAAAGCTACAGCTGATTTGAATTTTACATTCCACCCTAAATGCTAAAACAACCATTACTATGAACCTTAAGTTGGCTTCATATTTGACTTTCATTCAATATTTACTGTAAAATCTTCCCAAAATATTTCATGGCTAACTTGTGTGCTGTAGAAAAAGGCCATACCTCTAACGGACTGCAAAGTTCACTCAGATTGACAGTTGGAAATCCTCTAGCTTTAGCAAGCTAATGCTAACTAAGTATCTTTTGGCAGTCAGAAAGTGCATTGATAAAATACTTACTTAAATGTCATAAAACATAATTTCACAGCACCTTGAAAAAATAATTTTTAACAAATACTCACCACATGTGCTCCGTTTCGCACAGGAGAAAATTGCGTCCCTTAAGAAATTTACTGAGAGGATCAAATATCCCAGATTAGAAATTCACGAATTTGAGTGCTAGATTTTGTGAACTCTGCAGAATTACACCATGTCAAACATAACACTTACACCATGTAGTGTCAGTCCCACTATATTTAACTTCAGAACCTTTACACTTTAACTCTGAAATTAGTAACACAATAATTTTAACACTGGAAAATTTGCAGTGTGAGTTTCAGTCAACAGACAGATTTACTGACATTTTCCTATTAGTAGGAAATTATTCGAAATTCATTGTTCCAGAAACTACCGAATGCATTTCTGTGCAGTTTGGTTAAAATTATTTAAAGAAGATTGTGTAACCTTTTCCAACCTCATGAGCTTCAACACTAAAGAAATGAGGACTGACGAAATCTTATTTGTTCTTGCCATAATACACTTCCATAAATGTCTTGGGAAGATCAGACTTCTAGATCTCTGATCTTTTAATAAAACACTGTTACACTTGTGTGTCATCACATTGACCTTTGCAAATTTCACCTTTAAATTATTTGATAATCCGGAAAGTGCAAATAGTTTTGCCAACATGTATTTAATATTGGATTGTTTTACTGGATCTCAATTAATAATGGTCCATGTCTAATCTTATTGTCTCATTTTGTTTGATTTGGTTCTCAATAAATATGTGTAAGGATCTGATGAAGTTTAAAATAAAATGCATGTGAAATACTGTACAGTTTCTCTGAACCATGCACACGCCTTTAAACTTTCTAGAAGGTGAGGAAATGCAAGCAATGGAACAAAAAAATCAAGTCAGATATTCTGCCAGTGTCAACTTTTGTTAAAATGAAAGAGATAAATTTGCAACGAGTCTCACCCATGCTCTCTTATTGTACAAAATAGCCCATGATTGTTACTTTTTATAACAACCTAACCTTAGACCACCCAAGGGGAAAAATAACCACTTTCTATGATGTGATGATTTACACACCTCCAGAAACCACCCATTCTTCTAATAGTGCTACCCGTCCCCCAATTCCACCCCCAAATAACAAACCACTTTTGTCTCGAGTCTCTGAGTCATTTTGTCAGGATATGCATTTGGCTCTGAAATCCTGAGCACTTAAAGCTGGACAGATGGGATCACATTTTTAAAGAAGATAATAACTGACAGTGCCAGGAAAGAAATTAATAAAAACGATTACAGTGCGTTAAAAATTTACCCACCTTCTGGCTGTAAAAATTATTTGAATCAACTTATATAAAAATAAATAAAATAATTACATTCTTTTTTTCCATCTGTAAGTGTAACAATCCTCCACACAGGAACACACAGGATGAGGCAGAAGTAAATGCAGAGAGGTATTTTTAATAAGACTCCTTAACAAAAATAAACAAACAAAGAAAAATATCATAGAAAACAAAACAGAACTAGAAACTAGACATAACTTGGTGAAACACGTAGCATGAAACAAAGAAAGAATCTCTTAGCATAGGTATAGTCTAAATATCTCTTTTAGTTTTACTTTTAATGCCGCGCCCTGAACTGAACCAAAAACTCAACTTAAATAACCCGGTAAATTAGTGCGTGGAATTGCAACCAGCTGCTGTTCATTAGTTCATGTGACGGCCCCATAACTGCTACTTCCATTAACAAGAGCAGTCACGTGTTTCCACTGGTGTTTCCATGTTCATTAAGTCTCCCAAGGTTGCCAGAGTTACCTGACAGTAAGTAACATTTTTCCTCCATTAAAAATGGTTTAGGTTAAGCCACAAATGCTCTCAACACTTCTTACTCCATGCCAAAGACATGGAGTAAGTTTCAGGAATTCCTGAAACAAGTCACAGAAGAGTTTGTGTGTCTGTGCCTATCTTGTATAAACTATTCGAAAAACAACTCTGTCATGAGATATTACATAGGCAGAGCCATATCAAATTTGCAGTCTTGGCTAAATATTCGCACCAGACACCTTCAAACAAGAAAAAAATAATCACTGAATGCTACTCTTCTTTCTTCCAAATCACAGGTGGTGCAAAAATTATTACTTGAAATATATATACAAACAAGCTGATTAACACATTCAGCCTGCACAGCAATGACAATGTACTTAATATAGCCAAAGTGTGGATAATACTTGACTGACAATTATACTGTACATTGTGATATATAAATGAAATAACTTAGCTGTGACTATTTGTTTGATTTTAAAAAGACTGCCATGCAATTTTTTATAAACCTTTTCTAATTTCTGTATCAGTTCTTTGCCCATGTGATTAAATTTTATAGCTTTATATAAAAGCTTTTCCTTTTCTATGCTCTGTTTCTCAGTTCTTTTAGAGCACAAGGTCAGCTGGAGTTTAACAGACATACAGTCAGAGGGTCCAATCAACATGTGTTAATCAGGCATGCTTGACAGATTTATGCATGCAGAGATGTCTCGTTGGTTCCAGAATTTCGAGTTTTATCTGATTTTTTAAAAATCTTGATTGGTGTATGAAGTACAACTTTATAATTTATTTAGCCCTTTACAGTTCCTATAGCTTATATTGCAACAAAAAATTCCGCTTACAGTTCACATACAACTTTATACAAAAAAAGAAGAAGAATGGAATCATGTTTTCCTTAATAATTTTCCATAAATGCAATGAAATATGATGCCTTGCACCCATTGTTAGTAAATAAGAACAGATCCACATTGACCCTGACTAGTATGAAGTGTATACTAAAGATGAAAGGAGGTTAGTATAGAAGATTTGTATTATTTTAGCAATTAAAGTGTTAATTAAAAAGGAATAAAAATTTATATTAAATGTAAATCCATGAAACATGAGCCGTTGTGTATTCGGGATGTTGATGGATATCCATTGCTCTTAGAGTTTAATGTTGTCTGAGAAAGCAGTTTGTGGCCAGACCTGCCTGACTGATATCTGATAAAGCGGCTGTTTCTGCTGTGTAGGAGGTGATGTAGACTGAGGTGCTTTGTTTATCTGCTCCAGTCTGGGACATGGGGGGGGGGGGTTCCCACTCTGACTGTGGATGAAGCTTTGCAACGTGATTACCAAAAGCCACTCAATGCTCATTGTTAAATTGGAAATTTAAAGTCATTCCCGTCATATTTTTTGCAATAAGTCAACAATGAGCACATAAATGTTTCTACTAAATAATGGTAAAAAAGAAAAATGTAAAGATTCTGGAATGGCCCTATATTTCCTAATATTTCTCACTTGATGCAAGTAGTTCATGAGAAAAAGTTCACCAGTATAAAAAATGTATGCTGTTTTGTACAGAATGCACTAGAATGCTGTAAACCTGTTAACACAAATATTTAAAGCGCTAATCACATGGCCACAACTCTGTGAATTTAGGCATGTAGAGGTGGTAAAGACAGCTTCCAAAACTGTGATCTAATAGGATTTTCACACACAACCATCTCTCGGGTTTACGGAGAATGGTCCACAATAGTGAAATATACACTGAGAGGCTGAATGAAATGGATGAAAATTCCTTGTTAAGAGGTCAGAGGAGAATAGGCAGTTTGAGATAAGAGAAAGGCAACAGGAATTCAGAATAACAGCTATGTTAAAAGTATGATTCGAAGACTTAAGGTAGTTCTGAAGGCAAAACGAGGTCCAACCTTTTACTGGCATGGTGTACTATAAAGTGTCAGGTTTTGTGTATAGTCTGTAAGTATAATACATTTTAAAAACAAAAATATAAAAGATTAGAACCATTTATTTAAAGTACAAAATATTTTAATAAAATATATATTTTAATCATGAACAGTTCATATTATTATTTACATATTTTGTACATATAGAAAAGATTCCATTTAAAAAAACATATACACTTCTAATTAAATATTAAATATTTACATTTTTACATTAGATTAGTGGAATTTGTTACTGGCAGTGATTATTCTGTCAGTAGTACTATTTGGTGAGTCACAGATAAAAATGGATCCCTCATACCAGCATTCAAAAACACTGTGTTATATCTGATTCTTATGGGGCCTGCAGATGTGGGTATTTATGTCACAGTTAACAATTTTATTGCAAATTTTAACCTGTTGTAGTTTAAATTTTGTCAGCCCTTAGGGCACAGCACCCTTCCTGGGGCCACAGAGGTTGGCTGTTTTGCATGATGCTGTTTGGCTGGTCATCATATCCACTGAGGTTAGTTTATAACATTACATGTTACATGGTGGTGAAATGGGTAGTATTGTTGCCTCACAGCAAATAATGTTCCATGTATAATCTCTTGGTGGGATGACCTGGGTCATTTCTGTGTGGAGTTTACATGTTCACCACGTATTCACATAGGTCTCTTACGGGTGCTCTGGTTTCTCCATATAGTCCATGCATGCTAAGAGCTAAATTGCCCATGGCTTGTCTATAATATGTCTGTACCTTGTCTATGGATGTAACATTTTATCGACTTTAAGGTTGAATATGAGTTTAACAATAAACAGTAAACCTGTCTGTGTAAGGTTAAGACCAGTTAGCAAAGACATGGAAAAAAGCGTCTTCGTCATCCAAAAGATGAAAACAATCATCCAGGTGTCACTGGCAGCCGCATTCCTCTACGATCATGTCCTCGTGATGGCGCAGCGCAACGTCACTGCCTTCATAATACAGCATGGAGAGCGAGCTGAGCCGAGTGGGCGCGCACGACGCACAGGTTACGCGCTCTGGGTGGTAATGCTTTAGCAGACTCTGTAATTCAGAAAAATAAATCAAGTCACATTTAAATATAAAGGTCACACACAAAGATTTATTAATGTATACATTTTATATAATGTAAGTTTACTGGCTCGGGACAAAGAGCAGACTCTGACTTTACCTGCATGTATGCGTGATTCGTTGGTTTGAATGATTCGTCTAACGGAACTGGACATTCTCCCTCACATCGGTACGCGTTGTAGCGTTTTGGATGTACGATCCACTCATTCCATCCAATCTGATCAAAGTCCACCCACATGTCTACTCTCCTGCACAGTGGTCTTTGTACAGACGCTGTGACTGATCCGGTCATGGTCACGTTCTCACTCGTCACCTCCCGAACATGTCCCGGTTCCATCCGGTTCCTTTTGTGTCTCCTCGCGTTAGCAGGTCGACCCAAAGCAGCATATTTTGAGTGCTGTGCGATTTGCATTAACGTAGGGCTGTTCCGGTGACCCAGAGTGGACGCTCGCTTCAGGAACACCACTACCATCACTTGATCTGTGTTGTGATGTTGAATTTTGCCCAGTGGAGATGGTTCACTCCCGTCATTACCGTTGCCTTCTTCCAAAACGTTCACGGTGTCATTTTGGTTATCTGGCCACGGCTGTTCTCCGCCATGACGCAGCCAGTATGTGAGGAGATCAGTTATGTTGAACACCTTCCACGAGGAGGAGGACGGAGAAGAGGAGGAGTCGTGTCCCGGAGTACCCTTGATGCTGCCGAGAAAGACTCGCTCTTCTGCTGCATTGTTACGCGCATGATAGATCTCCATTACGGACGCAGGAAAGGCAGGTACGCGCAGCCGGAGCTGGGAAAGCCAGATATTTTGGCTGCCGGAAAGTGAGGACATGTCAAAAGTTACCTTCCACCGCTCCCCGACCTGAAGACATTCTAAGGGGGAAGGAAAATAACGTGCAGCCGTTAAATGTACAGAAAAGCAATCAAACCATTTACTCAGAGAAACTGAGATACACGTGCAATAAACATAAATTCAGCTGATTGTCTACAGCCAAATGTAACCAGGGGAAGGTCGGGGGATGTGTATTGAAGGTCTGATGGGCTAATACACACACTCGCACACACCCGTGCCCATAAAACACCGCGGCTCTTTAAAGTCAAATAAGCACCGACACAAGTGAGATGTTAAAGGGGGAGGATCAGACAACAACCGATAACATGTGAGTGAGGAGCTCCCTGATACAGGCTGCTATGAACTATAGGACACTACAGAGTATAATCAATATTGGGATTAAATCAACGTTCTATTAATGTATATCACGACCTGTTAATTAAGTCAGAAGTATATTTGCACCTACAATAACGTCACATAATTGCATTGTTATACTATGTACTTTTCTTTGTTAAATACAATTTTAATTACAGATTTTATTTTTATTGCATATTTATAAAGTATAATTTGTTTTCCGGAAATGGGGTTTGTAGATGCGTAAATAATAATGTTGATTAATCATATTTAGTAGACGTTCTTACCTTTGGCCACTATGCTGAGTACAGAGTCTGTCTGATGCAGAGAATCGTCGTTAACACCTGGAGCAGTTTTCCTGATATCCACTGATCTGTAGTCCCGGTAGAGCTGCATCATGTACAGTGGGAATCCGTGAGGATGATAGACTCCAGCACTGTACTCGTTACGCTCTCCGTCATGACTCACCCTTTGCTGTTTGATTCCCAGGCAGCTCAGGCTGGTCAAAGTGATAACCAAAGCGATCGGAATTGTTCGCATGTTTAAAATCTGTTATAAATAAGCGGCGTGAAAGTCTCTGTACAGACGCGCAATTGGCTCTTCTACTCGACACTGCGCGTTTTGTGAGGAGACCCGTACTTACCAGGAGCTTTTAAAGGGTCCAGGTGGCCTTTGATGACCCCTGTCATCCTGCAGCCTCCGAAGAATCCCTCTGATCCCTCAAGCAGATCTGAAGGAAGACGAGACGAGCTGTCAAGTTCACTACCTCGAAACCCTGGAACCTTTAATATGCGCCAGGCGCGAAGCTGCACCGACCCTGCGGCCACCCAGAGACAAAGCAAAGCAATTCTGCAACCCACCAAACCCCCGGGTGTCATCAAACAAACAGCACATGATGATTGCTGCATCATTAGTGTGTATCTAATCTCTCTCTCGCTCTCTCTTAAGTCAAAGTCAAGGAAAATAATAAAATAAAATATGATATGATAAAAGGAAGAGGCCTAAAGAAGAAGAAGCAGAAGATAATAAAAATAAAATATAATTAAATAAAATAGAAATTAAAAAATGATAATTTATACTATAGACACAAATAGGTTCTTGAAAAATAAATCCTGAGGATTAAAAAAAGAATATGAATGAGAAAATTGTGTGTATTAGGTGGTGTAATGAGATGCTCACTTCCTGTCTCTCTCCTGGTTTACAGAGTGCTGCTAGTGTACAGCTCTCTGTGTAGTCCCCAGTAGGTGGGGCAGGTTGTCGGTATTTGAGGGGGAGTTAAAATTTGGGATTATTGTGTTCATTTTGGTGAATAATTGCGTTTAAATGTTTATATTTGCTACTTTCAATCTCTATTTGATTCAGAGTGTAGTGTTGACACAGTCACTGCTCTCTGGGCAGCTAGGACTGTCTGTGTCTGCCCGTCTCTATGGCCACCGGGATCATATACTCTACCATGGTGTCTGTTTAGGGACAAATAGTACTGCATTTTTATTTGCAGTTTAGCTTGGGTTTCCCAATAGGTCACATAGTTAAATTAAGTGATTGTGTTATATGGTAAAATTGGGCTTGAAGGTTTCCTCTGGTCCTGAGTCTTTACTGTGCTGTTTGAGTTGGTGGTGTGTTAGTATTTGGTAATAGTGGGGTTATAAAGCGGTGACACCGGACCAGTTGGATGAAGGGCCTGGTGTCTTTTCACAACTCTGCATACTGCAAAACTGTATAAGAATGTGTGTGAGTAACTCTCTTTGAGGTGTTTCCAGAATTTATTTTTTTGTATTTATAAGATTAATGAATATCTGCCAAATTCTGCCCTGCTTGCATTGTTTGTGTTGTTTCTGTGCACTCTTAAGATAATTTTACAGAATTCCACATGACATATTGAAATGGTCATTTTTTATAGATTCAAACATGACATACCTAACCTGTAATAATAGATTACATAACTTCCACTTTAAATATCCTATAATATTAATAACAATAATAATATTAATTCATTCATTCATTTTCTAAACCCGCTTAATACTAGTTTTAAGGTCACGAGGAAGCCGGTGCCCACCCGGGAACTCTGGCCGCAAGGGCAGAAACAACCCTAGACAGGGTTTCAATCCATCATAGATGCACACACACAATCATACACACATTCACATACAAATGGGCAATTTAGAGACACCAATTAACCTATCATGCATATCTTTGTAATGCGGGAGGAAACCGGAGTGAAGAACAATAGGGGGAGAATATGCACATTCCACACAAAAATTTTCAGAGACGCCCTCCTTTGGGGCTCGAACCCGTGATCTTCTTGCTGTAATGCCACAGCACTATTCACTGTGCCACCATGCCGCCATAATAATAACTTACTGTGTGTTCCTAATAAAGGGAGAATTATATTGAGTGGAGTTGTATAAATGCTCTCTGAAAATCCATTAAGTGAAGTGATACATTTTTGCCACTATGTTTGCACACAGTGGATTTGGTCCTCTGCATTTAACCCATCCGTGCAGTGAAACACACACATTAACACACACATGTGGAGTGAGCACACGTGCCCGGAGCAGTGAGCAGCCATCACAGCGCCCAGGGGAGCAATTGGGGGTAAGGTGCCCTGCCCAAGGGCACTTCAGCCATGACTTGTAGGTACTTGAAATCGAACCAGAGACCATCCGGTAGCAAGGCTGGTTCCTTAACCTCAAGCCTACGACTGCCCCAGTTGGCATGTGTTCCTAATGAAGTTTTATTTAGCCACAAGTGTTCCTAATGAACGATTAGCAACAGATAAGTGTTATATTTTCCTAATCAAGTTAAAGTGTAGCCCAAGGAAGTAAGTGTTGGTATGGGTCCCTAATATGAAAATGTCAGAATCTCATAGCCCATAAACCATGATCTCACAAACCTAATAGCAGAGTGTGGTAAGACTAAGTGATATAATTAAAGCATTTATTTGAACAAAAAAGTAAAAGTGCCGGAGCCAGACCAGAAAGTTGTAATTATATAATGTAATTATATAATTATATGTATATACATATATACAGTACATTATATATTATATAGAACGTATATATGTAATTGTAATGAAAGTTGTTATGTAAATGCTGAAGTGATATTTAAACAATCACTGTAAAACTGGCATTATATTTTCACCTTAATCAGTGAAGCAGTTAGAGCTGAGCTGTGCATAAACAAACTACTGCATTTTTTACAGATCAAAATGCAAAATAAGATAAAAAAAGAGACCTGGTCATACCATACACCCATGGGTAGAGCAACTCAACAGTGGAATTAAACTATCGAATGTGTGTGTTTGTGTCCTATGAAGGACTTGCACCAGGGTTGTTTCTGCGGCTGGCCTGGGGCCCAGTGTGGATTGAAAGTGATCTATCTGCCACTATGCTTGCACACAGTGTAATTGGTCCTCCACATTTAACCCATTCTTTCAGTGAAACACATACACTTCCACATATATTTCCAAAAGAATTAGCTCACCTGCCTTGACTAACATATGAGCTAATTCATATACAAGTAGCGTTCAATATGATGTCGGTCCACTCTTTTCAGATAGAACCGCTCAACTCTTCTGGGAAGGCTGTAATTTTTGGAATTCTTTCAGTACATTTGTGAGGTCACACACTGAAGGCCTGGTTCTCAGTGTTTGCTCTAATTCATCCCATAGATGTTCTATCAGGTTAAGGTCAGGACTCTGTGCAGGCCAGTCAAGTTAATCCCCACCAGACTCATCCATATTATGGACCTTGCTTTGTGCACTGGTGCACAGTCATGTTAGATGAGGTAGGGGCCAGCTCCAAACTGTTCCTACAAAGTTGGGAGCATAGAATTGTCCAAAATGTCTTGGTATGTTGAATCATTCATACACATGTGGCCATTGAAGTGATTGGAACACCTGATTCCAATAATTTGGATGGGTGAGCAGATCCCTTTGGAAATATAATGGAGATAATAATAAAAGATAATAATAAACTAATGTATAACAACAGTATGATTGTTAACATTATAATAAGTATAATAAAAAACACAAATGCATTAAACATTAAATCTGTCAGTTCTAGTGCGTTATTAACATAAAACCAGTAAAGACATTTTGTATCTAGCGTTTGTAGTGTTAATTATTTTTAATAAATAATAAAACTATAGCATCTGATTGGCTAGACTAAACTCATGAGACCTGCGCGCTTCGGTTTCCTCTTCCGCTTTTCTGACGTCACCGAGGTGCGGCTCTTATTAAACACCGCATCGCTTACATACGCATTCAACCTCGTTCTCTCTCATTTTCATCCTCCTACCCAAAAGGTCCTCAGGATGTCTTCATCACTTGCTGTCTGCCTCCTTATCGTCACCTGCGTCCTGGCACACGGTAAGATAATTTCTGTACGGGTCAAATCCAAATAAGCAACAGCAACGAAATACTACCTAGCTGTTATTTTATTAATATTTATATTATATTTATTATATTGTATCATGTTACATTAGGGCGGCACGGTGGTGCAGTGAATAGTGCTGTGACCGCACAGCAAGAATATCCCGATTTCGAGCCCCAGTTGGGGCGACTCGTGAAATTTCTGTGTAGAATTTTGAATGTTCTCCCCGTGTTCGCGCGGGTTTCTCCGGGTACTTCGGTTTCCTCTCGCATTCCAAAGACATGCACGATAGGTTAATTGATGTTTTTAAATTGCCCATTAGTGTGTGAATGTGTGTGACTGTGTATGCGCTATATTGGCGCCCTGTCTAGGGTTGTTCCTGCCCTTGCGCTGCCACGTTGCCAGGTGGGCGCCGGGTTTCCCGTGACCCTGAGTCTAGGATTAAGCGGGTATAGAAAATTAATGAATAAATATATAACATTACGTTACAATATATTATATTACACATTATATATCAGACCAAAAATATGCAAGTGTGACAGCCAAGGTCTCCAGAAGAACTGTCAGTTTCTCCTAGCAGATAAATACTGTACAGTGCTGCACCAGGTTTGCACAAAATCAGAAACAAGCTGTAAATCTTTGCAAGCTACAATGTGTGCAGTTTCATAATTAAATTCACAGGTAAGATTTACTACAGAGCTTCTTGGAGAATATTCCACACTTTGTCTGGAGTCTATTTCTTGTTGGCTTTCATTATGTTTTTTTTTAACATTCACATTATTATATTCTTTTTTAATTTTACTCTGTAATAATTCTCATTAATTCGTAGACACCTTAATCATAATTCACACTAAAAAAGTATATCACAGTTTTTTGTTTTTTTTTCGGCTTTTTCCCTGTCACCAGGGGTTGCCACAGCGAGTTTCCCGCATTAGGATCAGGCACATGTTTTACGCCGGATGCCCTTCCTGACACAACCCTCACCCTTTCGGGCTTAGGACTAGACAATTTAACCTCTCCAATTCACCTAGAATGGCAATTTAGCATTTGCAATTTACCTAACGTGCATGTCTTTGGCCTGTGGGAGGAAACCGGAGCACCCGGAGAAAACCCACGCGAACACGGGGAGAACATGCAAACTCCACACAGAAATTCCCAGGTCGCCCCACCCGGGGATCGAACCCGGGTCCTCTTGCTGTGAGGCCACTGCACTATCCACTACGCCACCGTGCCACCCTGTATCACAGTATAGCACAGTATGTTATATCCGTAATTCTGTTTAATGCGTTTAACAAACATGACATTAGTTACAGGTACAGCTGTGTTTAAAATAATTGTAATGTGCTTAAAAACGTGAATAAAGCTCAGAAACCTCAGGATAGTATTTATTTCCATGCATTGGAAACACTGGACACATTACAGGTGATGTTCATAAATTAGAATATCAGTACCTCGGATAAATTGTAATATTACTTTAGAGCAATACAAAAAAAGGATTTTTAGAAATGCTGGCTAACTGAAAAATACGAACATGAAAAGTATCAGCATGTACAGCCCACAATACTTAGTTGGTACTACTTTTGCCTGAATAACTGCAGCAATGCGGCATGGCATGAAGTCGATCAGTCACTGCGCAGATTTTATGAGAGCTCCGATAGCCCTCAGCTGTATTGCATTGTTGGGTCCGGCATGTCGCATCTTCCTCTTCACGATACCCCATAGATTTTGTATAGCTTTAAGGTCAGGTGAGTTTGCTGGTCAGTTAAGAACAGGGATACCATGGTCCTTAAACTCGGTACTTGTAGCTTTGGCACTGTGTGCAGGTGCCAAGTCCAGTTGAAAAATGAAATCAGCATCTCCCAAAAGTTGGTCAGCAGCAGAAAGCACGAAGTGTGCTAAAACTTCCTGCGTTGACCTTGGACCTCAGAAAACACAGTGGACCAACAACAGCAGATGACATGGCTCCACAAACCATCACTGACTTTGGAAACTTTTTAACTAGACCTTAAGTGATGTGGATTCTGTTCTTCTCCTCTCTTCATCCAGACTCTGGGACCTTGATTTCCAAAGGAAATGCAAAATTTACTGTTATCAGAGAACTTGGCTTTGGACCACTCAGCACCAATCCAGTCTTTAGATGCTGTCTTTTGTTTAAGAGTTGCTTTACACAAGGAATGCGAAAGCTGAAACCCTTGTTTTGCATATGTTTGTGAACAGTGGTTCTTGAAGCACTGACTCCAGCGGCATCCAGTCTTTGTTAATCTCCTCCACGTTGTTGTTTTTTGTTTCACAATTCTCTCCAGGGTGCTGTTATCCCTATTGCTTGTACACTTTTTTCTACTACATTTTATTTCTTTCCTTCTCCTCTGTATTAATGTTCATGGACACCAAGCTCTGTGAACGGCCAGCCTCTTTATCAATGACCTTTTGTGTCTTTCCCTGATTGTGCAAGGTGTCAATGGTTGTCTTATGGACAACTGTCAAGTCCGCAGTCTTTACCTATTATTGTGGAGCTTACAGATATTTCTGGGACTATTTATTAATTTAATTGGCTGATTAGAGTGTGGCACCAGGTGTCTTTAATATTGAAACTTTTCAGAATATTAAAATTTTTAGTCTGTGTGTAATGAATGCATATAATATTCAAGTTTTTATTTTTTAATGAAATTATGGAAATAAATCAACTTTTCATGATATCCTATTTTTAAGACCAGCACCTGTATATGTTTCCCCCTCCCTAATAAATTTTTTCAATCAAAGGACCCTGTTCCTCTAAACCATGTGCTCAGGATCTCAGAGAGAAATGCATGTACATCATCCTTAAATAAGGGTTTACAGAATGAATGACACTGCTTATCTTCACACTGCTTTTATTTTGAACACACCACTTTCAGTTAATAAAAGTTAATTTCTACCAAAAACATTGATTGATCTGGTTAGTCATGTTGAACATATTGCTATTATTTTGAACGTATGATAACGTATTTTTAATATCGTATTTTTATTAGACCTTATATCTGTTGTTTATACTTAAGTTGTGATTAAATAATGAATGATTAAAATGCACTGAGAAATGTTACTTTATTACAGGAAATGCGAGAATCATTGGGCCTTATTCTCAACCTCTGAAAACCTCCAATCTTTCAATGGCAAGTCATTTCTACCCTGTTGTTAGTAATTTAGACCATGAATATTACTTTACAAAATAAAATCACACTGTTTGTTGATATGCATATGATAGATGTTTAAAATGTCTTAATACATTGCATTTTATTATCATTATTATCATAGTATTGTATACATTTGGTAGATACATTTTATTATGTGTTATCAATTTAGGGGCACCCTGGATAGGTCTATAATCCAGGAGTGTTAGTAACTGCACCAGCTGACAAGATATTAGGATGCTCAAGCTTTAAGCTTTTAAACTTATCCGGCTCCCCAGAGCACATCTGTGCAGCAAACGGTCACAAAGGCGATGATAGCATCTTCCATGAATTTAGGTCAAGAGCGGGCATACTGTGTGAGAATCACGTGTAAAAATTAGGAGAAATGGAATGCAGTGCAATGAAGACCTGAAACGTTGTTTGTGCTGCACTGCTTTCACACTTCTGCTTTATTTCTGAAAATGGAAAAAGGTTGTGAAAGTTTGCATCTTATTATAAACATAAACGTAGTGGTAGTGGTGGAAGAAGCACATACACAGTATGAAATGTTTATACTGTACACATTACATTAATCTGTCCTAACTTCAAATTCATAATAGTGACGTCATCGATGTGCACCGCTAGTTACGACTGCTACGGAAGAAATCTGCAACCGAAGCTAAGTTTCCTACTTGTTTTCACTTTATTTTTATTTTTATT
The DNA here is from genome assembly GCA_028565295.1 of Aspidoras spilotus. Lineage (NCBI taxonomy): Eukaryota > Metazoa > Chordata > Actinopteri > Siluriformes > Callichthyidae > Aspidoras > Aspidoras spilotus. The sequence continues at coordinate 8,653,230 of JAOUQV010000023.1, read as the reverse complement.
CACACTCACACCCATACTGAGACAATATTAAACACACATTCACCAATGTTATTGAGTTCAGGGCTTAACAGTTTTTTCTATTTACAGGATCCGACGAAAAGTGTACGCCGACCCCATCCGCGCCGGATCTGTTTAATATCCTCTGATGTCGCAGAGTTTGCATAAGGTAACGTACAATCATGTCACAGGTGTAGAATGCAGAATGTTCAGCCAGTCTTTCTCTGTCATTAGGAGGTATCAGTTTTAAAGGGTGCAGATCCAGTCATTAGAGAGGGCTAATGAAAGTGATAGCAGTCCTGTTACGATAAGGGAAAGTCTGGATGGCTTAGGTGGAGATAGAAGTTCTTCCTCTCCGTTCTAGAGCCCTTGCGGCAGGGCGCATTGGTGATGACCCGGCGACATACACACAAAGCCAACGCTAACGCCGAGGCTCTCATTTGACTGACCGTTATCAGTTTGTGGATGTAAATGGCCACTATTCTATAAGCAGTAGGGTAAAGTTTGGTGTGCCACAAGGTTATGTCTTGGGCCCGTTACTACTTTCTATATATATGCTACTTCTAGGTAATATTATTCGCAAACGATATTAACTTTCACTGTTATGCTGATGATATGCAGTTATATGTGTCAGCCAATCCTGATGACAGACACCAATTTATTCGAGTTGAGAAAGGTGTGAATGACATTAGACAGTGGATGTTAAACAATTTCCTTATACTTAACTCTGATAAAACTGAAGTACTGGCGTTAGGACCAAAGGCAGCTACAAGTAAAGTTTCTGTTATTTTATTATCTCTGGATGTTTTTTCAAGTACACCATGTACAGCTGTAAAAGACCTTGGTGTTATTATGATTCTAGACCTAAATTCGAATCTCATGTAGATAATACCGTCTTCAAGTCTGGAAACTTATTTAGTCAAGCAAATCCTTCATAGTCCTCTATAGTTCAGGGCTCAGAGCTGGAGGGTTGATGGAGTGTTTTGGTAAATTGGGATGTTTGGATGCTGTTGCCTGGCCACTCTCACGAGATCACTCCGGTTTGTTGACGGTGGAGTGGCTGGCTGCTTTATGTCCCAGTGCTCCCTCATGTCTGTGTCACCTTCTGGTACTCTCCTGTAGTTATTCTGGCATAGCTGTAGTCTGCCGGAGTTTCTGCTTGTTCTCTGAACAACTTGTGTGTAAATTGTCCATTAGATAGTTGATTGTGTATAACTGCCTTTATTCTCTTTCCCTTTCTTTATTTTCTCCCTTTTCTTTTCTTGGTTTTCTCCTCTCTCTCTTCTCCACTCTTTAGGACGAGCTACACCGAATATGGAGGAGGGACCAGGAGATGTCAGCGACACTGCACCAGCCATATTCCCCCTGACTGCCCATTCACTTTATTATTATTCTAAATGTTATATATTATTGTAAGTTAAAGAATTGTGTATATATA
>JAOUQV010000023.1:8618565-8634051 GCA_028565295.1 Aspidoras spilotus | reverse complement strand
GCCGGATGCCCTTCCTGACGCAACCCTCACTATTTATCCGGGCTTGGGACCGGCACTAGAAATACACTGGCTTGTGCACTCTAATGGCTGGTTTGTTTAATGTTCGCCAGCTTCTTATTCCGATTTCCCGGTCCAGGTTAAAAAGTCGAAATGACAATATGTCCGCTGTAGATGGGCCATTAGAGATCACAAGCTATTGTATTTCTAGTTCCAGTCCCAAATGGTGCCAGGCCCGAAGGGTAAATGGTGAGGGTTGTGTCAGGAAGGGCATAAAACATTTGCCAAAGCAATGATGCATGTTCTTCTTTATTGATGATTGATTCGCTGTGGCGACCCCGATGAAGGATGAGTCCGAAAGAAGAAGGTGAAGATGGGGCTATTTGACCGTTTATTAACGATAAACATTCTTTAAGTGATAGAATGAGTTTGTTCCGCAATGGCACTTGTCATTGTTTCTCCAAAGCTCTTTTTTGATAGGCAAATTATTTTCTACCTTAATTTTTAACCAAATATGGTTATTTTATTTTAACTTTTATAACTTTCATCACAGTTTTCATATCAATACACACGGGTTACATTGAAATCACATGAAAATAGTTTTCTTTACTCTGAGGCTATGAACTTGCCATTATGAAAAGCCTGGTTGAGAAATAATTGCTCTTTCGACTTAATACCATTGGCCATAACTTGAGAAAGTGACATTATGAAAATTGGTATGACAGATCACCATCACCTTGGTCACCTTAGGTACATTAACTACAGGCGCATCTCAATAAATTAGAATATCATCAAAAAGTGAAACACCTACATAGATTCATTACAAACAATGTGGTCTATTTCTAGTGTTTATTTCTGTTACTGTTGATGATTATTGCTTACAGGCAATGAAAACCCAAAATTATTATTATCAGAAAATCACAGAATATGCAATATTCCCATGGGGAGGAAGGGAATTGGGGAACCACAATAGATTTAGCATTCAAACAAAATTATGATACTCATTTGTGTACACCCTACTATTAGAATCAACAGACTACTGTATAATCTCAAGTTATGGCCAATGGAATTAAGCAGAAAGGACAATTCTTTTAATTATTCAAATTAAAGTACTGGTAAACGGTTATATCTATTTTCATAATATGATGTCACTTTCAGCAGACTATTGAATAATCCCAAGTGCTCTTTCGTTCCCCTCCCTAGAAGCATTTGATTTCATTGACCTTAGTCAAGAACTATTTAGAACCAAGACATTTTCTTTCCTCAAGAAGTTCTGGAGTTGCTTTGGAGTACTTTGGAGAAAGAAGCTCAGGCATTCTCCAGCAGGGTTCAGTCTCACTGTGGAGTAGAGGAAAATATTTAAAAGAAAATATAGGACTGAGAAATTGAAGCAATGGCAAAACAAACACAGAAAATAAATTACTTTAATTACGACCATATTGTAGCAAGTGCCAGTCCAAAAAAGAGTAGTTATCAGTAAACAAGATTTAATATAACGTTGCCCCACTTTCGTTTCCAACAACTGTGATTTAAAACATACCTTGTTATATTTTCAATATTACCAAGGTCCACTCAGCATTCCTGACCTGGATCATCACTGTAACAGAAAGTGCTCTTACTGTAACACATTTCTAGTCTTTTAATGATTACTTGTTTGTTCCACTTTCACATTCTTCTTTAGGGTTTAACGGCAGCCATTTTTGTTGCTTTGCTGCCACCTTCTAGACTTCTTCCTTCATTTCACAATTTTAAGATAAAATCATGTTATTTTACATACAGTAAATGACTAAAAGTTTATAAAATGTTTTATACAATGTCTGGAACGACCCTTGTTACTCACTGAACAAAGCCTTAAACCAGGACATAAATGACACCTGTTTCACAGAAGGAATGACATCACTACTTGAACTCCAAATTGCTATTAATTTGAACAGACCCCTTTTATTAAATGAGTCATTTACAACAAATTAGCAGTGTTCATGTCATGACATTTGATTCTGTTGGTTGCCCAGTACTGTTGAACACAACTGCACCATAACCAGATGACACATTTTCCTAATTATTTTAGTTATCTGGGTGTGTTGAAAGTCAAATCTTCAAGCTTTAGACTGATATATTTTTTTGTATTACGGCTTCACCTTTCCACCAGGGGTCGCCACATCGAGTCACTCGCATTGTAATCTCATATGTTTTACACTAGCTGCCCTTCCTGATGCAACCTTTTCAATTCAATTCAATTTTATTTATAAAATAAACCTTTCGGGCCAAATGCATTAGTACATCTGATTGCAGGGCAGTCAAATATGCGTGACATTTTTTCCTGTTCGTGAGCCTTACACTCAACTTTCTTAATACTTAAAGAAAGTATTGTTAGTGTTGTTACCGCATCTGCAGATAAGTGGGCCATTGGACTGGATGGGTGTACTATGTGCTTAGAAGCTTGCAGTAAATATGCACAACACCATAGTAAGAGAAGCATACCCATATCATGATGCTTGCGCCACCATAATTCACTGTATTCAGAGTGTATTTTGGCTTGAATTCAGAGTTTGCTGGTTGTCTGAAAAACTGTCTACTTCTTACTAATAGATTAGCTTCAGTCAGGCGTCTTCTGTCACACTACTCACAGGTAACTTGAGACTGGCTTTCTCATTGTCTGCACTTTTTAAGTTTTACCCTCTCCAATCAACTTTTGAATGAAAGTATGCTGTTGTTTTGATCAGTGTATCGAATGACCATTATTTCTCTGGCTTTAAAGAAGAAATGCATATGTACAATATGGGCTGGCTTCAGACTTAAATAAGGGCCACCTGATTCACTAAATGAACTGCTATAATTTTGAACACACCTCTTTCAATCTTCATTAACTGCACATTGCACCAGTAAGAGCAGAGTGTGAAGGTTCAATTAGCAGGGTAAGAGCACAGTTTTGCTCAAAATATTGCAATGCACACAACATTATGGGTGAGTTTTTTCTGGCGGCAAAAGGAGGCCCTACACCATACTAATAAATTATTGTGGTCTAAAACCAGTTTGAGTTTCATTGTCTAATCCCTGTATATACAAAAACAAAAACACTGATAAATCCAGTTTGTCATATTGGACTGCTATTATTTTGAACACTACTGTATACTCATTATTTAGATCAAAATACAACCAAAATACACAGCGGTTATCAGTTTTTCATTCATTTAATCCATAATCAATTAAAATAAATAAAGATTGTGTCAAAAACCATACAAAGTCGTCTTCTAAAAAGGGGTGGTGACATGCTTCCCTCCGTTCGATTATTACTTTAGCTTACAATTATTTAGTTGTGAAAACTAGGGATTTATACCAAATTGAAATCTTTACGGTTGACTGAAACAGGCTCAAATGGCTCAACGCCGCCATAGCGATTATTTACTAAGATGCACCGCTGTCATGTGATCTGTGGCGTGTAACTTTACAGACTACTACTTTGTCCATTGAGGAATAGATCGAGTGTCCATTATACAAATGTTTAATCGGAATTTTTAGTCTAAACTTAACTTAACTGTATAGACAATTTTTCCATTTCCATGATTATGAGCATATTGCTAAAACAAGCATTTCTACTCAAACATTTTAGTTTATACCAATTAGCAACATTTAAGCACATGTTACAACTTTTTTTACATGAATAGTTTACTACAAAATTGGCTAAAACAAAAAAACATTACAGTATAACAACAATCTTTTAAATATTGTTTATTCTAAAGCTACTATTTTTAATATGCATTAACAGAAAGAAACATCAAGTGTTTTCTTAGAATACAGCATTAACTCTAGCCCTGGAAAGCTGTGCCATTTTGTTAAATCAAAGTTATGAATATTGGCATAATAAAGACTCTTTTGAAAATCCTTACAGTAAAACAAGAATTACAGGGACACGTTGCTTAGTGCTTGGGCGTCAGTGCTGTGTTGCGTAATCTACGTTCTGAAATGGTTTCTCTCTCCTACTATGGAGTGGAAGTAGGTCGCGGATCAATAGACATGCTACTGGAGTCTGCTTTAAATCAGCTGAAGTAAAACAGATCAAGGATGGATTTAAACAGATTTATAGAACCATAGTTCGTAACTTGGATCATGTTACTGTTTCAGCCTTGGGACATGCACAGTTAAAATACAAGCAGTAAGATAGCATCTGCATATCACGTTATGATGTTATGAAAGGCTTTAATTGTGTGTGCACTATTAACTATAAGGAAAAATAGGGAAAAACAGTAAACAAATGACTGGATTAGGAATAACTGGCAAGTGGAATATAATCACTGATAAATGTGCCTCATTTGGTTAAGTCACATTAGGCTTCATATAACGTGCACGGCAGAAGGCAATTTTAACCAGTTTCAACAAACGTCCACCTGAACAAACATTCAGCCGAAGATCACACATCAGTGCCAAACTAACAACCATCAACAAACATCCAGCCAAAGATAACACATCTACAGAGGCAAACTACAATCAGCTTTAGCCGGCACGGGGCTGATGTTTACCACATTGTGGAGTCTGTTCGTCCTGAATTTTGTAACTTAAACAAAAAGGTGGACCAAATATTTATTAGTCAGGTGTTCCTAATCCAGTAATCATTCAGTCTAGTTAAGCATGCTGGTCAGATTCCTCAAACAGCTATAGTACCAAATGAGACTGTCACAACATCAGATAAAGTTGGTGCATAGAAATAGTGTATGCATCATAACATGACTGTCTTTCAACTGCGATACAAAAGAAAACATTTTCCTTATTATTCTTATTTAAAAAAAAAAATGTTTTTACATTTTTATAATAGTAATACTCAGTGAGCTGTGACATTCCTGTGCAGTATTTAGCTTCTAGTTTTTGCAGCTGAAATGTCAAACGTGAGACAAGAAAAAAAACGCACGTGAGACAAGAAAAAAAAACGCATGTAAGAGCAAAGACTTCCACAAGTAAAAAAAAAAAAAAAGAAAAATCACAGGGGATTTTTGGGGTGTTACTCTGGCACTTAGTGATCCAAATGTGCACGACAGGTCATCTCATATCTGCGCAGATGATTGACCAGCGACTGCACATAAGTGAAGACACACTTGGGGTCAGGCTTCTTGCCCATGATCATCATGTCCTCCACTTCCAGCAGGGGCATACAGTTAGCAAAGGCTCTGATGGAAAGAGAATCGAGAAATGAATAGTCAGACAATAAAACATATGAAAATAATCTTAGTGCTTGTATGTACAGTAAATAAATCAGATTAACAGGCATCTCTATAATTTGATTTACTTCAATGTAACAAAGCAACAGTAAATTAACTGGATACACATAAGTGTGTATATGTGTTTTGTAAAAAATTACATTACAAGAGTTATGACCAAGCCTGTAACTTACCATAAATCTACAGACTTATTAATAGTTCAAACTTGTATAATCCTTTAATGACCCATACAAACACTTATTAACCCGTCTGAGCCATGCTAAAATGTCTGTGTATGGTCTGTTTAAGAAAACAAATGATGCATAAGATGTATTTTTCAACAGTGTCTGGTATCTAAAGCAGTAGAAAAGGCAAATAATGCCGGACATGGATCCCTCAGTGTGTCACACTACCCAAAATGACCATATATGGGCGTCGGATTTTTGACATGTGATGGTGAACGCAGCCATATGACGTTAGGTTGTTCGCTGAAACTGACAAACAAAATGGTGATAAAGATCACCATGGTGCTCTGGGCACGCTCAACACATACACAATACAGCCCTGATTAACAGCACAACGCCTTTTAAGTTCCCGCAGCTTCTGTTTTCGCTATAACCTTTCAAGTCCTGTTTTATCAACACTTCCAAATCTGACCAATCAGGAATGCGGGCTGGACACATACAGAAGCTAGCATGTGTCATTAAGTTTTTGGTAGGACAACAAATTACAGAACCTCAGGAACAAATTAAAGTAAGTGCTGTTAGCAGTTTTCAAATGTCCAAATTTATTTACAGTATGAAAATAATAATAAAAAGCTAATAAATCATAAAAGATAAATCTGCAGATCTGAATTGTCATGTATTAGAGACAACTTTAACCTTTAACATAAGATTAAATAACATTCATTTACTGACCCTGAGATTTAAGGTGTTTTTGTAATTTACTGTTAACTTTCATCCATATCATAATTGTGTCTTTTAAGATGGAGATGAATAGATAGACATTATATATATATATATATATATATATACACACACTAATACATTATTGTGGTCTAAAACCAGGAGTTTCAGTTTCATTGTCCAACCCCTGTATGTATGTATGTACAGACAGACAGACAGACAGACAAATAGATAGATGAGAGAGAGATAGAAAATGATAGAGATATAAGAGAGAAATATAAAGATACATAGACAGATATCAAGGCAGGCAGGCAAAGATATCGAGATTACCTTATATCCACATCACTACTGTCTTTTCAGATGGACATGGATAGACAGATATAAAGAAATATAAACATAGATAGTGATTATATATATAGACATATAAATATCAAGATAGATAGATAGACAGACAGACAGATATACAGATAGACTGATAGATATCAAGACAGATAGACATATTAAGATATCAAGATAGATAGATGGTCAAGACCTCTGGTTAGAACTTTCCTGAAAGGTTTCATAGTCGCTCTCACCGTTTTGAATCAGTTTGGATCTTAGAGGGAGTTTTTTGTTTTGACCAAGCCTTTCTGTACCAGGCCTCTGTAGAACTCCTGCAGGTACGTATACACACACTTCCAGTCAGGCTCCCGCAGCCGCACCATGTCATCCACGTCCAAAAGCTGGGGACAGTCAGCAAGCTTCCTACTCGCAATTCCCATCGGGAAACGGCACGTGTTTTATGTTGGAAAAGACAGAATGACAGGAACACAAAGAGGGAGGAAAAAAAGGTCCATGACATCAGCACCGTGTACAGCCAACATTCATTGTGAGGCAGGATACAGTGAGGAGAAAAAAAAAACTCAAACACACAAATAGAACAAACATTGCATATGTTTTGACTTACATGTTGATGTGCTTTCATGCTTTATGATCATACACACACACAAACAACACCAAAAAAAGTCAAATAGAGCATCAATTGACATCTATTTAACGTGGTCATTTGAGCAGTGGATTGTTCAGGACAGAAACGTGACTTTCACACAAGTTTTTCGCCTTAGTGAAACACAAATGTGGCTCACAAAGTATTCAGGCAGCAAAATGCACAGGCAAAAAAAAAAAAAAAGATATCTACTGAGCATCTCATAGATCATTTCATTTTTAAATCTACAGACAGTGAAATCTGAATCTTAAAACTGCCGTGTTTAAAAGCAGAGTACAGGCACACATGCAACGTGAGAATCTGAAACATGGAACACAAGTGAAAGTAACTTTAGCTGCTTGCAGAAATCAGACAGCAGAATTAAGAAGAGATCTACAGTTGCAGTCAGAGATATTCAATCCCCCAAAGATTTGTAAACGACATATAATTAAAACATTCTCCTTCACTTTCTGAGCTGAGTGATACATACAGAGGTATGAAAAAGTTTGGGCACCCCTAATAATTTTCCTTTATAAATCATTGGTTGTTGGGATCAGCAATTTCAGTTAAATACATCATATAGCATAAGAACACAGAAATATTAGAGAATTGAAATGAAGTTTATATGATTTACAGAAAGTGTGCAAAAATTATTCATACAAGTCCTGCTCACCATTATTGGCACCCATGAAGTTTAAGTACATAGTATGGAATTTTTTTTTTCATCTTTCGGCCTTTCCCTGTCACCAGGGGTCGCCACAGCGAGTTCCTCGCATTAGGATCGCGCACGTTTTATGCCCTTCCTGACGCAACCCTCACCCTTTCGGGCTTAGGACCGGACAATTTAACTTCTCCAATTCACCTAGAATGACAATTTAGCATTTTCCAATTTACTTGGCATGCATGCATTTGGCCTAAGTACATAGTATGGAATATCTCCTGAAAAAAAAAATGAAGTGTAACAGCTTTGTTCTATAGAGAACTTGTGTTTGATACAAAAGAGCAGATGATAAACAACATTTAAAACTAAAAACAACCGGAGAGAAAAAATAGAAAAACCTAAAGCTTGCTGTGGCACTGGTATTGGCACCCTATAAAGTAAATCAGTATGGAAACACATTTTGACTCACCTGTGATAAATCACAAATGAGAATCACCTGTGATAAATTGTCAGTGACCATGTGACATTAAATACCCAATGAATGATGACTTCTGTGTTTTAAAAAGCCACATGTTATTCCCTGTTCCTTTGTCACAATGGTGAAGACAAAGGAGCTGAGGACATCAGAAGTGCTATTATTAGCAAACACAAGATCCCCAAAGGGTATAAGGCCATCTCCAAAGACCTTGGTATCCCTGTTTCAACAGTGTGCAATGTTATTAAGAAGTTTGCCAAGCATAGAACAGTCAACAACCTACCTGGACGTGGAGGGAAGAGGAAAATTGATGAGAAATATCTTCGAAGGTTGGTGTGAATGGTGAACAAAAAACACCATGTCAAACATCCAAGGACCTGAAGGCCAACCTGGAACAGTCTGGGGTCATGGTTTCAACAAGTACCATACAGCGCACACTAAACCAAGCAGAGAAAGACGGCATTGCTGAAGAAAAGACATAAAAAGGAACGACTCAGCTTTGCCAAAGAGTACCTGGACAAACCACAATCCTTCTGGGAAAATGTTCTGTAGACCAATGAAACAAAAATAGAGCTTTCTGATAATGCACACCAACAGTTTGTTAACAGACGGCGCAATGAAGCGTATAAGTTAAAAAAAAAAAACACCCTACCTACAGTTGAGCATGGTGGAGGATCCATGATGCTGTGGGGCTGTTTTGCTGCTTCTGGTACCGGAGGCCTCGTCCGTATCACAGGAGGAATAAAATCGGAGAATTACCAGGAGATTTTAGAGCAAAATGTCCTACCCAATGTAAGAAAACTTGGTTTGAGTCGAAGATCATGGGTCCTCCAGCAAGACAAAGACCCAAAGCACACATCCAAAAGCGAACAGGAATGGTTGAAAGGGACTGTTTTAAATTGGCCAGCAATGAGTCCTGATCTCAATCCCAATGAAAATCTGTGGGGTGAGCTGAAATCTGCCATTGGGTAAAAGAACCCTGCAAATATTTAAGAGCTTGAACAAACTGCAAAGGAAGAGTGGGAGAAAATACCAGCTGAGAAGTGCAAGAAGCTTAGACGGCTACAAGAAATGTTTGGAGGCTGTCATCACTGCCAAAGGGTGTGCAACCAAATATTAAGGAGGGGTGCCTTTATTAATGCACATGCTGTTTTTTTCTGTTTCTTATTTATAATGACAACAAGTAAGCAATGTAAACAATGTAATTTGTTATATTACTTTGGACCTCCAATTAAAAAATCCTGATAATATAAATTTGGTACATTTCCATATATTTCTGAAGATATTGTACAGGTTATGCAAAAAATGAAGGGATGCCAATAATGGTAAGCAGGACTGTAAGTAAATAAGTAAATTAGTTAAATTACACCCTTGTCATTTTATTTATTTAAATACATTTAGCACTAATTATTGGAAAATAAAAATTCGTTTTGTAAACTCATTGATCCTTGACCTTGTCTCGGGTAGTCGTAGGCTTGTGGTTAAGGGACCAGCCTTGCAACCGGAAGGTCCCTGATTCGATTCCAAGTACAGACAATTCATGGCTAAAGTGCCCCCGTGCGTTGTGCTGGCCGCTCACTGCTTCGGGCACGTGTGCTCACTTTCACCCGTGTGTGTTTGTCTATTTGTGTGTTTAACTGCACGGATGGGTTAAATGCAGAGGACCAATTCCGCTGTGTGCAAAAACATAGTGGCAAAATGCATCACTTTCACTTTCTTTCATCTACTGTACATACACAGGTGAATCCAATTATGAGAAAGGGTTAAGAAGTCAATTGCAAGTTTTTCTCCTCTTTGCATCTTTTATGAGAAATGGTAACATGGGAGCCTTAAAAACAATTCTCAAATCACCTAATAACAAAAATTGTTCAACATCATGGTTTATTTTAGGAAAAGGATAAAATCTCAGAGATTTGAGATATCAGTTTCCACTGTGAGAAATATAGAAATGGAAAACCACAGGTACAGTTCTAGTTTAAAAAAAAACAGTCTTAATCAACCCACAGACCAGCCCCAAAGACCTATATCATCTTTCTGCAGATAGCGTCACTGTGCATTGTTCAACTATTCAGCGCACTTTGCAGTAGGAGAGGCTGTATGGGAGTGTAATGCAGAAGAGGAGTTTTCTGCACACACGCTACAAACATATTAGCTTGAAGTATGCCACAACACATTCGGACAAGCCACCTTATTTTGCAATAAGGCCCTGTGGATAAAAGTTTTTGGACATAAGAAGGGGCGGTATTTATGGCGAACAAAGAACACAGCATTCCAACACAAACACTTGCTACCCACAATAAAATGTGGTAGCGGTTCCATTATGCTGTGTGGCCAGTGCAGGTACTAGGAATCTTAGTAAAGTTGAGGAGCACATGGCTTCCAGTCAATATCAGCAGATTCTCGAGAACAATGTTCAAGAATCAGTGTCAAAGTTGAAATTAGTGCAGAAACTGAATACTTTAACAAAACAACGACACTAAACACTACTCAAAATCTACTTAAGCATTAATGCAGAAGAAACAATGTTCTGGAAGGGCCAGCTCAGTCCCCAGACCTGAATATTATTGAAAGTTTGTGGTGGAATTTAAAGCAGACTGTTCATTTATTGAAAACCATTAAACCTGACTGAACTGGACATGGTTTGTAAAGAGAAATGGTCCAGAGTACCTTCAATCAGAATCCAGACTCTCATTGGTAGCTATAGGAAGTGTTTAGAGGCTGTTATTTCTGCAAAAGAAGGATCTAATAAATATTGATGTAAATTTTTCTGTTATAATTACTGCATATTACTAATAATTACTGCACTCTTTCTGTAAATGCTATAAACTTTATAAAATTACGGCTCCAACAACCAATGATTTATAAAGGAAAATCATGAAAATTATGAGGGGTGCCCAAACCTTTTCATACCTCTGTAAAATCAACACAGGAAATGTATTATGTAGTATTTTTCTGTATTTTATTGTGTGCAAAATAATATATTTTTTAAATAGCCATGTCACATTTATTCAACCCCTATATGATGTTTTTAAAACGTAAAAGTCTTATGAACTGTTGTGGAGTTGAAACATAAGATTTAGGGAACTCCATCTGGAGTATTATAAAGGAAGTTTAAAATCTTTGAACCTGCCTGGTCATGGCAGAAAACCCATGGGAGAAATCTACAGGATAACACCATTACAGCTGGTGCAATTGTTTGTGTCAACTATTAGCCAGAAGAAGATACAGAGGACAGAGTGGGGTGGAGAGACTGGAGTGGTGACTCCATTTGACCGACACATTAGTCGTCGAATAGAACATGTCAGGAGGAATTTGGATAAGACTGCCGAGTTTTGGGAGATAGGTCTAAGGACTGATGAAAAACAACATGGAACTGTTTGGACATATGAACCAGCAGAATCCTGACTGTGTACCTGACGGTATGGATTCCCAGAAACGCCAGGCCATTTTAAAGTGGAGCGTGATGCCTTATTATGTAAAAAATAATCAATAAACTTTTCAAGCAACACAAACTCCAAGTGAACCACAGATAGGCTGAGAAAAAGATCCTGAAAGGTTCTGCAATAGACTTCTCAGTCACCGTATATATATATCTCTGACTGAAAATATATAGTTGCAGCCCAGAAGTCATCAAACAGAAGCCACTGAGCTAGAGGTTTTTATGTAATGAATGGGCAAAGATTCTAATAGAGAGATGCAATAAACTTGTCAGTAGTTACTGAAAATATGTGATAGAAGCCATAGAAAATAAAGAATGCTCCACAAAGTACTGAAGCTGGGGTTGAATAATAGACACAGGTGTTTAACAGTTAAACATTTTTTTAAACTAGGTTAAGTCAATTTCTGTTGTCAAGATGACTCAAATATTTATTAGTATATATTTATTGTTATTTAATGAGTCATCTTTTATCCATATCACTATAGTGTCTTTTGAGGTGAGGGGGTTGAATATATCTGATTTCAGCTGCATTATAAGAGCAGAAAGCTTGAGCGGGATCTGATGCCTATCTTGTGTCTAATGCTTAAGTTGAGTTACTCATTAGAGTCCACCTGTATGTCTCTGCTTTAGTACTTTAGAGTCAAGCTGGAGAACTTGTTACTGCTCTGCGAAAAAGGAGGCGCGGTGAGGAGAAACAAATAAGCCGAAATTCTTAAGTCATTTTTTTTCTGTAAATGCCACGTGACAAAGTTTCGTCATGTAGAAAAGGGATTTATTTTCAGTAGTTAAATGCAGTAGAATTAAAAGATTTTTTGGTTACTGCCATGTGGAAATTTTGTATGGTTTGATCCCCACTCCAGGCAATTCATAAGTGAAGGGTTGTTGAGCAAGATTCCTGCTTACCATACACCTGGGGGCAGCCCACTGTGCCCCTCAAATGGGTACAATACAAGATCAATAAAGTAACAATTATTATTATTGCGGCAAAAACCAGCATGCCAAAATTAATAGGCAGTATTTTCTATCATCAAATATAATAGACAAATATATTTACATTTTTATTCATAGTTATGAAAGGAGGATTATGGATAAATAGGCTTAACATTAAGGGTAAAAAAAAACCTTAGTGTGCTCAGTATGAACCTGCTTGCACCTGTGAAGAGAAAATGGCAACATTGGTGGACCAGGTCTGACGTGTTGAGCTTTGTGTACAGGTTCCATTAGAGGATGTCAGGCTCTCCTGTCACGTGTGTAATGGTTTGTTCCGAAACATTCACAGCAGTATCCTGCTAAAGGCTACTTTGTATAGCAATTGAAGTGATCCTCCTGTTCCTCCATGTACAATCGAGATGATACCAACTTTACTCACAATGACTTATGCTTCCTAATTTCACAGATTATTGTCCCACAAACCTTAAAGGATTTTATTTTATACTGTGATGCTTACTGTACATGTTCCCTTAAATTTTGTGAGTAGTGGCCTTCACTAGAAATCATTACATTTTTCCATAGGGAGCCAAAACAAAAGACTGAATAGCACACTAGTGCTCATAATTTCCCAGTGGCTAAACATATTTAGGAATTATCCATCTCTGGAATTTCAAGCTCTGACCAAGATGTTAGGTAATAATAAAAATAACAATCACTAAAATATCAGCAATACACCTGAATGTTGATTGAATTAAAAGACCTGAAAGGTGGCAGATGATCACTGACCGATTAATGGTTAGATCAAAAATTGGCTGTGTGTAAACTGTCACTTGACAGACGGACAGTTGGACAGCGATAATCAATAGCTGCAATCTTTGGGCTGTTCCTGTTTCAGCGGAGAACACAACAAACACCCTGAGGCCGGCCAAGTTTGGCTGAATTGAAACAAGCTAGGAATTAGTAGTGAAATAAAAACAGCAGGGCAGCTGCACCTGTGGAATTTGTTCCTCTCCATGTGCATGATGAAATTGATAAAAAAAATCAGACCAATACACTATTAGACAGGTGATCCTAATTCAATTAAATTCAAATCTATTTCTATAGTGCTTTTCATGATGGAACATAACCCAGTGATTGCTCAGTGAAAGTACTTCTATTATCAACCTATTTATTCATCAATATTTACTTGTGTGCGTATTTATTTCTATACTCACTCTGCTGTTCTAAAGGCCACCTCAAAATTGTGCCTGCGATTGCTCGGGGTGAGGGTGGAGTAATCAAAGGCTTCCGGAAAGAAGTTGTGCACCAGAGCACAGAAAGCCATCCCATCACTCCAGCTGGAGGAGAAGTTCTGGATATCTATATTCTGAGATGATAAAGGAGGATAAAATAGATAAAAGCAAGAGCTGAAAGTAGATTAAAATACATTCTACAGCCATAATGTGATAATTTTTGACTCACACTTTGTAAATTTGTAAAAGTCTCGTAAATCTTAGAATAAAGACACTACAGAATAAATGCTTTAGTAAGGCTTGAAAATATGTAGGAGATCCTCACATCATAGCCGCGAGTCTTTGCCCTGCACCAGTCCAGCAGCATCTGTTTAATGGAGTTTGCATTAGGAACACCGAAGTTAGTGGTGCGCTGGACCTTCAGCTGTGCCACTGGAGAGTTGCTGTGGAGAGCAACCCAAAAATGATTTATTTATTTATATATAGATATAGATATATAGCACACATATATATCCTCCTTGTACAAAGGAGATGATACCACCTGAACTTTACTCACAATGGCTTATGCTTCCTAATAGTGCAGACTGTTATCCCACAAACCTTAAACCTGTGATGCTTACATATTCCCACCATTTTTGGAGAGCCTTAAGTCTGGCCATTCTATCATACAGGACTGACTGGTGAAGTAAAGCCTGTCCTTTCAGAAGATACTGCAATGTTAAAGATCTGTCAGAGTGACCATTGAGTTATTGGTCACCTCCCTGACTAAGACCCACTTAGATTGGCCGAACAACGAGGAAGAGTCCTGGTTGTTCCAGACCTCTTCTATTTATAGATAATGGAGGCCACTGTGCTCATTGGGACTTTCTTCGATACAAACATGTCTCTGAGGTCTATAGACACTTCTATAGACAAAAAATAGGATGCACCTGAGCTCAAATATGTGTTTCATAGCAAAGGCTGTGAATACTTATGCACATGTGAAATATTTATTTCTGTATTTTATATTTAATACTGTTTTAAATTTGTCAATATAGATGTGCGTGAGTATATGTACACACACACACATGCACAAGATAAACTGCATAGTCCAGTGTGCAGTACAGTCAAAATACACATAACGCAAAAACATGATATAAATCAAAAATGCCTTCAAAAAATACTATAAAGTGCTGTAAAAAAACATTAAAAGTAAATTAAAAGAAATCAATATGTGCTGCTGCTTTACCAGTCATTCTGGAAAATTTGACAGTGATATTTGCAGCAAATAAAGTAGTTCATTATATAATGCCTCATGGTTTTACTGATTTTTAAATGCTGTGTCTGTCAGAGCAGTGTCCAGAGGCTGGAGGCGCTACCAGGAGACAGGCCAGTACACCAGGAGATGTGGAGCGATCTGCTGCCTGCAACATCCTTCAGCATGACCGGTTTGGCAGTAGGTCAGTAATGGTGTGGGGTGGCATCTCTTCAGAGGGCCGCACAGCCCTCCATGTGCTTGCCAGAGGTAGCCTGACTGCCATTAGTTACTGAGATGAGATCCTCAGACCCCTTGTGAGACCATATGCTGGTGAGGTTGGCCCTGGGTTCCTCCTAATGTGGGACAATGCTAGACCTTACGTGGCTGGAGTGTGTCAGCAGTTCCTGCAAGATGAAGGCATTGAAGCTATGGACTGGCCCGCCTGTTCCCCAGACCT
>JAOUQV010000023.1:8448216-8458731 GCA_028565295.1 Aspidoras spilotus | reverse complement strand
TCAGAATGATATGTCATGGGAAATTGGGGCAGTCATCAGCGATGGCACAACATTTGATGTTCTTGCTCTTAACAATCTTATGTTTATCTACCAGAGATGGCTAAATATGATACTGTAATGATTAAGTTTTCACATTAATAACACCTGTGTGCCGTTTCCCTCATCAAGAACTCAAGTTTTGTCTTGGAGGAAAACCAGGGACAGAATGCCGCTTCAAATGCTAAACTCATTCGAGAGGCTTTTTGTGTGAGTGTTTCTTACAAATTAAATTCAATTTAAAAATCATATAAACACGATTTCCTGAAATATTTTCCTAACAATTCTTTATTTTCTTTCTATTCTTCTTCTGGTGTAGGTGGTGGGGAGTGTGTTGTACTTCACCACATTCTGTCTGGATAAACTGGGTCAGCCTCTTCTAAATGAAAACCCTCAGCTGACAGAAGGATGGGAGGTTCCCAAGTATCCTTAAGAACATATCAGTATGCAGATTGTTTTGATCCCGAAATGACCCATATTGATGTTTTTCTGCTGTGTATGTATAGGGTGGGCCATTTATATGGATACATACAGATTTATATATACGGCGATATATTCAGTGTGTGTATATGTATCCATATAAATGGCCCACCCTATATTATCACTCTTTATACCTCTCAGATGTACATGTATGCCTTCCTGAATGACTTCTTCAAAAAAGGTATCAGCAGGTGTTTGCTCAGATCATTGCACTGGAGGGGCAGGAAGTGCAGATCAAGGAAAAGAGGTGTGTAATGCTCTTGATTACATGTGTAGTCAGTGTGATGTGTGTACATGTGTAGATGCCTGACTTAATTGAGGCATACAAATGGCATTTACAAAAGTTGGGACACTTTCTAAAATGCAACAAAAAAAACGAGAAACGAATTATTTTAGATTTCATAAACTTGGCACTAGAATGTGATGTCTCCAGCACACACAATAATTTGGGATAGTCAAAATGAGATGCAATTAATTATACAGTACAGCATTGGTCTGGTAAGAGGTCGGTGCAGTGGATAATGCTGTGTCTCACCTCAAGAAGATCCTGAGTGTTTGCGTGAGTTTTCTTCGGGTACTCTGTTTTCCTCCCACATTCCAAATACATGCATGATGGGTTAATTGGTGTCTCTAAATTGCCCGTGCATGTGGGTGTGTGTGAGCTCTGTCTAGGCTTGTTCCAGAGTTGGCGGGTGCACGAACTTCCATGTGACCCTAAAAATAGGATTAAGCGGGTATAGAAAATAAATAAACGAATGAAATGGTAACAGGTGATGTCATGTGAATAAAAGGAGCATCCCACCAAAGACATAGGCTTTGATGCAGAGTATATTGTTATACGATTATGTATTAGATGTATACAAATTGTATTGTATCCCTCAAATGAGGATGGGTTTCCTTTGAGTCTGGTTCCTCTCAAGGTTTCTTCCTTATTTCCTCAAGTAGTATTTTCTTGCCACCATTAGTTTAAAATTCACAGTCTAGCTCGCTCTTACCCAGCATTGCAGCTGTTGCTTCTGAAACGCTAAATTGTCATTGACTTGTGACGTTGTGTATATGATGTGAAACTTGTGTATGAGTATGACCTTGATTTTTGTATTGATTAAATTGTTTATTGATTAATATGACATTAATCAATAAACAAATAAATCAATAGTATAGCAAGTACTGTATATTTTAGAATACTAACTAGCCATTTCCTTACAGAATGCTGTGCTATACCATATAACAATTACACATTTCATTCTTTAATTACACATTTTAAACTCTTCATATTTTAGAGTAATAAGCTGTTAGTTATTTAAGAAACCTGGAAATGCAAATATGTTTTTTATTTTCACTCTAGGCCTAAACCATGCTGCTTTAACTGCGGTGAAGATGACCACCAACTGCGCGACTGTCCAAAGGTAATCCATTTGATTGTGCCATCTAATGTTACAAATATATAGAAATTATCATTATTCCACCGACTTAAACACGCGTTTCTTCTCCTACGGTTAAAGAGGAATTGCATGGGTCATGTATCAAAACGACCAGGAATGTATGTGCGAAGTGTGCTAGTTCTGAGATGAGAGAGATCTGTAACCGGGTGCCCGCTATGTCCGTGACCAAGATTTCCCACTGACTTAACATTGAGGAGATTTTCAAAGTGCCATAACTCAGTCAATTTTTGGGATAGAAACATGAAATTTGACATGATCGGACCTGGTGCCAGCCTGACCCGTCAAATTACAGAATGATTGCACTCTTCGTTCACACTCTAACACTCTTGCAAATTCACACCCTGTAATATACAAGATCAAAGCCCTCTATGAACAGGACATGTTTATTTAATCAAAGCCTTTTGACACCGTCTCTTTTTTTTTTTTTTTATACATGCAAACACCATTTAAAATTGAAATCATTGAGACGGGTCTCTTCTTCAAGCTGTATAAATATGTAATTAATTGATACATTTCTTGTCGAGTTATGAATATTTGATCAGACCCGCCTTATGAAAAAACCCTATAGACCTCCATGTACGAACATCTTTGATTTTATCTTTTTTTATAAACTGTCACATCTCTACCATTTCTCGGTCAATACACCTTTTACATCATAACGAATGAAATCGTATTTAATAGATATTCAGCAATGAAGCCAACAAGGACTGTCTCTCATACACAGAAAGACAAGGCACACACATGGCACACACACTGATGGCACATCAGTACTGGGAGGAGAGGAATAAACTGCTTTGGCTACAGATTTCATAATTAAAAATGTGTAAAACAAATATTTACATTTATTTATGAAAAGAATACAAATAGATTTATGAAATGACACATTTGAGATACTGACATAATAATAACTGCATTTAACATTGCTGTCACTTGGGCTTAAAGACTGCATATATACCCACGGATGCAGCGAGGCAACACACATCGCAGTTTCTGCAGGAACTGCATTTCTAGTTATATTTATTTTCGTATGGCAGCTACATTATCAAGTCAGAACAAATAGACTTGATCTATTTCTGCAAGCTCCTGTAAACAGTTAAACAACAGACTAACTGTATTTAGTATATTACTGTTGGTTAATAAAGCACAATATCACATAACTGGCCACTTTTTTAGATCAGAAATCTAATGAAGGTTACATGGTGTTACTTAAAAAAAAATAGGAGGAAATAACTGCAGTTCTCGAAGACAATCAATACAATACTTTATAAATATTTGAAGAAGCTAAAGTATATGCAGCTTGATGAGTAAATTTGCAGACAAACTACAGAGCATTCTTCTGGAGACTTTGACTGTTAGACTTGCTTGCTTTTTTTCCCCCTATTCTCAGTAACGTCTTGAAACTTTCCATCCATTTGTTTCTTTATGTACGCACCACATCCCACTCCACTGACCAAGAAATGGTCTATTCTGTAATATGTTGTGTCCTAAACTGACATGCAAACATTTTTAGTATCATGCCATGTTTAGAAATGTAACGGTTTGAAATATAAATCTTTCTCTACTGACTTCTTAATGCAGAATCCATGAATAATTAAAGTTTGTACTAAAATTAATTGTGTTCCTAAGACGTTTGCAAGTTGTAATTTGTTGACGCGAGTACTAATCACTATATAATTTTTTTTTTTTACCAGCCCAAAGACATGGCACGAATCAATGCTAAGCGCAAAGAATTTGCACAAGTCAACCAGGGCAACATTCAGAGTAACCAGCGGTACCACGAAGAAGAGGTGGAGGAACGCTTCTTGAAGTACAAGGCTGGAGTTGTGAGGTCACTAACTCATAAACTTAAACCACATGTATACAGGCCAACAGCAACAACCAAACACTACAAAGTATTCATAAATCCGTACAAAATGTAATGTACGATCACACAAACAGACATCATACACCGTCATTTCCTGCCGATGGTTGGCTGAATGCTTTCTTCAATGCTCTCTATCTCCTGTATCTTGCAGGTCTGCAATCTGAACTCTGATAATCCAGTCCATGATACTGCATGTCCTAATAGTACATGGTTACCTAGGTTATTCTGTCTTCCACATCTGACTCCCTCGAAGTTCTTTCATCACACTTACTTCTATACTGTCATGAAAGTCTATATGCCTCATTGTGGATTTCAGGATTTGATGTGGATCAGTAATTTATTTTTTTGGCCACCTGGAAATTTCTGTGTGGACTTTGCATGTTCTCCCTGTGTTTGCGTAGGTTTACTCCTGGTGCTCCACTATTTTCCCACAGTCCAAAGAAATGCTTGTTAGGTGAATTGAATGTCGAAGATGACATTAATAAACTAATAAAGCCTAATAAAAGCTGTCTGGCCATCTTATAGACTAGCTCAGTGGTCTTCACCGTCCAATAGAGCCTCAAAAATAGCCAGAGGCACTTTTTCCCTTATAAGCCTTACTACAACTTTCTTCTTCCTTAGTGTCCAGGCTTCACATCCATATGTGGTTACTGGCCACACCACGGGTTTCATCACTTGTAGCTTGGTGTTGGTGCTAAGTGATTTGTTTTTTCATATCTTTGTCATTTTGTCCATCACCACTCACCCCATGCCCATTGCCATTCAAACTTCACTTGCACAGTCTTCAGCATTTGTTACTCTACATCCCAAATATGTGCGTTCACTTGCTCCAAATGTCTGCTTTCCACCATGATCTCTATTGATTGGATATTAAGTTTGTTTTAGCTCTTTGATCAGCATGTTTTATTCATTTGCAGATTTTCAGAATGAGACACCAGAACCTGCAGTATTTCTTGTGGTTTGGCCAATAAGACGATGGCATTAGCTTATCTTGATAATTGTCTTTCAACCAATCCTGAATCTTCCCATAAATCCTTCTAGTGCTTTGCTCATCATTTGTTCTTCTAGGATTTTGAACAGGCATGGTGCGAGGTTACATTCTTGCCAGACTCAATTTCTGAAGTTGAACCATGCTGATTTGTTATTGGTTGTTCTTACTGCTGTACATTGACTGTAGAGATTTTTGAGTTGGACCAAGTGTGAGGGAAACCCATCTCCATCATTGTTAACCACATTTGTGTCGAACCATGTTGAATGCCTTTGTGAAATAGATGAAATAAAAATTCTTAGGCAGTGGAGGAATGATTATGCCCCTTGTGTTTCCCACAAATTCTTTTCCTGACCAATCGGTATGTCAGCCTCTTCACTATTGTACAGTTTCTCACAGTAGATGTTCCACTTTGGACACACCACCTTTGGTGCAACAAGTTTCCTGCCATCTTTGTCCTTCATGGCTGCAATACAAAGTTGGAATGGTGTTCTTCATTACCTGGAATACAGGCATGTGTTTACTGTGCATTATCTTTCAGCTCATTGCACAGTGTCCACTTGACTTGCTTATCTCTTGTGAGTATATTTTGTACTTCACTTCAAATGTTTCTGTAATCACAGAAAGATCTTGATTTACAATTTTTTTCAGGTTTTTCCAGTTCACTCAGTCTCTCCAATGCCTTACATTTAGCTTCTCCAGTTCACTAACACGTATTGATCACTAACTTGCCAAGCCTGGCAGTCAACACAACACTGTGATAGGCTGAACCAAGCCTGCAATTTATTGTAGTAAATGATGGATTTAAGAACCATGCCCCAGCTCGCCGTTCTGGTCTCCATGATCCTTCAGTAATATAGAACACGTAAAATGACACATGCATAACAAACTTTCTACTAAAAAGAATAGGATGCCTAAGCTTTATGCACAGCACTGTATTTTATTATCTATACAATGAATATTAATATAGCTATCTACAGTGCTTAGCATAAATGGGTACACCCCTTTAAAAAAAAAAAACAGTTTCCAGAATTAGGACATAATATCTTTCATGTGTGACCCATTACCACTCAGGTCAGATTACTAATGTTAGATTAGAAAATCTTCTGTTTAACTCAAAATAGCAGATTAAATTATTTATTAAAAATGTATATACTCCACAGCAAAAACTAATACATCTAATATTTAGTTGGTTTTCTTCTTAAATAGAATTCTGTAGTCTACATTTTAGCTTCTCCCCCCATTTGTTGGGGTGTATTCGCTTATGCTGAGCACTATTTATGAATATATTGTACATTATTCTACACATTCTGATTAAAAAAAAAGTTAATGTATCTATTTTTGCAGTGAGGAGCTCATGGATGCGCTCGGCATTGGCACAAACATACTTCCACCTTATATTTATCGTATGAGGGAGCTCGGCTACCCACCTGGCTGGTTAAAGGAAGCTGAGCTGGAAAACTCAGGGCTGACTCTCTACGATGGTAAAAGTAAGGTTCCCCAAACACTCCCTATTCTGATTTTCTTTCTTTTTTTGCTGTGGATTACAATAATGATGCAAAATGCAAATATTATTTTCCAAGCATCAGAAGAAGACCCAGATGTTCTGGAGTGCAATATATCCTACGATGTCTCAAAGCTTGTGGAGTTCCCTGGTTTTAACGTGTCTGCACCCTCCGTTGTTAGAGACGTAAGTATACAATGGTTTTGGGCTACTTCGACAGCGTTTGTGTGTTTATCCTCTACTTGTCCCTACCCATCACACCCTCTTGGGCAAGGTTAGTGTAACATAGTGTGTTCTTGTGTGTTACTTCTCAACCCTGATTCAAAAATAAATCAATTCACAATTAAGGTGACCCTCCCGAAGAGGTTTTACTACATCGTACTTCATTTTTATTTTGGTGCGGGACGCTGGTCTGATGTCATTGTTTTGAAGCAGGATGCTCCTAAATGGTGCTGACATGTCACATGACATTGCCACACCCTGATATATAAAAGCTATATAACTGTTTTCTGTGGGGGGGAAAGTCATACAATTTATTTATTGCTATTTGCAATTCTTTTTACTTTTGGCTTTTCCCTGCCAACAGGGGGCGCTACAGTGAGTCGCTTGCATTTCCAATTTGGCACATTTTACACCGGATGTCATTCCTGACGCAACCTTCACCCTTTCAGGCTTGGTACAGGATAATTTAGCGTCTCCAATTCACCTAGCATACACGTCTTTGAGCTTGTAGGAGGGGGAACCGGGGTACCCGGAGGAAACCTACGCGAACACTGAGAACATGCAAATTCCATAGTGAAATTTTCGAGGTCGCCTCACCCAGGGATAAAACCCGGGTCTTTCTTGTTTGAAATTATTTTGCATAAAACACATTTACATTGTTGATGCATCAGCGGGATGATTGTGAGTTAAAAATAGGGTACTTCCAGCAATGTGTCACATCGAAAAGGATCATTTTAAAAGGGATTTGGTCAAAACGGTTACTGGAGCTGACCTAACTAGGCATCTATATTTTAGGGTATGCTCAGCAAATTCATATAGGAATCCCGATCTTAACCCGATAAAACATTTTGGAATTAATTAAAGCAGAGACTGGGAGCCAGGCCTTCTCGTCCAACATAAGTGTATGACCTCACAAATGCGATTCTGGAAGAATGCTCAAAACTTCCCATAAACACACTCTTACAGCCTTCCCAGAAGAGTTTAAGCTGCAAAGGGTGGATTAGCTCATTTGTAAGTCAATTCAGGTGAGCGAATACTTCTGGAAATGTTGTGTATATGTCAAGGTATATTGCATATTTTTTGGTTCTAATTGCTTCATTGTTACAACAGAATAATTGGGGCATTTTTTTTTACATCCTCAAATGATCTACCAACAACATATAGCTTATTGTAACAATATCCAGAGGGATCATGGCAGGTGGGATATGATCACTGATGGAGTTCCCTAATTTGTGGTTACAGTCGTTCTCATACAAGTTGTTCTGTCCACTGAGGATGTTTTCCAAG
The DNA here is from genome assembly GCA_028565295.1 of Aspidoras spilotus. Taxonomy (NCBI): domain Eukaryota; kingdom Metazoa; phylum Chordata; class Actinopteri; order Siluriformes; family Callichthyidae; genus Aspidoras; species Aspidoras spilotus. The sequence continues at coordinate 8,450,908 of JAOUQV010000023.1, read as the reverse complement.
TTGTGGACTCTGTTCCCATCAGTCTGTCCTGTAATTAATAAAAAGCTTGTCCATCCTGTCATCCCGATGTTAATTATCCAGTGATTCTTTAGTGTACAAGTATGTGGCGACAGTTCAAATTACCCTGAATCGTCAACGTTCGATAGACGGACGGAGGTTGTTTGACTCAGTCACCAAGTGTCACTGCAGTGCCGTCTTATTCCTAATTATTTTTTTAAATGTCCATGACCAAATGAAAAAAACTGACACTAATGTCCATCTCTCACTGGGGTAATAAGCATGAAATATTCCACAATCAAATACACAATCCCAATTACTATGACTGTAAAGGGGAGCTGCACAGAATAAACTCATCATACACAGTATGTGGTTTAAAGAAATATATCTTTCCCCTCTCTCCTAGGATTACAGGTCATTTGGTTCCATACCAATGCAGCCTCAACACTGGAAGCCAACGTTTGCCGCGCAGCTGTTAAATATGTATCCGAAGGTAAACACATTTCTTTCTATTTCTGCATAAGTTTATATTTAAATGTGAATAACTCCTGATCACTCCTGTTTTAATCAGCCTGGATCCAAATGTCTGAAAAGGTGCCATGAGTCTGATTTAACATCATATCACAACAAGAAGCAGCGGTCAAATTCTGATGCCTGCGGAAGCTCTGATATGGACACAGACTCGGGTATAGAAGGGCTGTTTATATACATTTTGTTTCCTGTACATCTGGATGATTTATTTAAAAAATTGTCTTTCCAGCCATATTTCATATCATTTTAAGTTATAACATTTGTTACGAGGTGTTGACAAAATCTTTGGTACATGTTTGATAGAATGGAATATATGTTTGTTGTATGGATCCAACCCGGCTCCTTCTTGCTGTGAAGCAACAGCACTATCAACTGCGCCACCATGCCGCTTCACACAGGTTTCTGTCACACAGGTTTGCATTTTGGAGATGTTTGCAAACTGGTAAACTGATAACACCAAGTATCATTCTCTGTGAGAGCGGACCTCTGTAAAAAAAAAAAAAAAAAAAAAAAAGGATCCTGGTGGCACATGGAAAATGAATTCTTCACATGTCTTCAAACGTCTGCAGATTGCAGTCAGTTGTTTGCCTTGCCAGAAATATTTCACACTTGATCAAGTCAGGAGTTCTGCTTGTTGATGGATGACCCGAAATCTGGTATTCCACTGTTTCTTGCCATTGAGAGAATGTAAACATAACGTAAATACATTTTGGTTTACAGCGTCCTTATCAAGCTCGTCAAACTTTCAGTGGCATTTGTTGTGCGTCTCTGTCGCTGTTTTTAACGTTCTTTTTTCCATTCCTGTTTTATTCCACCTTTTTAACACGGTACATTCAAATAACTGTGCACCGTTCACATGATGATCCAAGCCCACTACACGCAAGGTCTCATTTTACACCTGTCCTTTGGTGTCTGTATGCATTCTCAAACTTGTCGTGTGCATTACATTTAAGATATTCACTATATACTAAACATTTGGTCCATACCTTGTATATGGCTTTTAGATAAAGTTTTGCATGGAAGCATCTTACTTAATCTCAATCTGTTAATAATACAGTGGGGCAGAAAAGTATTTAGTTAGCCTCGGATTGTGCACATTCTCTTACTTAGAAATGTAATTTTAATCACAGGTTACTCTACAACTATGAGACAAAATGAGAATAAAATCCAGGAAATCATGTTATAGGATTTAAAAAAAAATTTATTTGTATGTTATGATAAAAAAATAAGCATTTGGTAACCCACAAGAAAGCAAGATTTTTGGCTCTCACAGACCTGTAACTTCTAAGCTCTTCTGTCCTTCACTTGTCACCTGTATTAACTGACACATTTTTGACTTTATCTGTATAAAAGACACCTGTCTACAGTCTCAAACAATCAGAATCCAAACTCAACCATGGCCAAGCCCAAAGAGCTGTCGAAGGACACCAGAAAGAATATTGTAGACCTGCATCAGGCTGGTAAGAGTGAATCTACAATAGAAAGCAGGTTGGTGTGATTAAATCAACTGTGGGAGCATTTGGAAGAATGTCCATACAAGGCCATTGATAATCTCCCATGGTCTGGGGCCTCATGCAAGATCTCATCCTATAGGGTCAAAATGATCATGAGATTGGTGAGCAAAAATCCCAGACCTACATGGATGGACAGGATGAATGACTTGCAGAGAGCTCTATTTTGGTTTCATTTGAACACATGATATTCTCCCAATCCTCTTCTGGATCATCCATATGCTCTCTGTAAAACTTCAGAAGGGCCTGGACATGTTACAAAGGATACCACCAGTACACAATAAACTGCAGTGACATACTGAAGTGTCCCCTGCTTAAGCCAGTACATGTTCAGGCTTTTCCAGAGATCATATGGATGATCCAGAAGAGGATTGGGAGAATAATCATATAGTCAGATTAAACCAATATAGAACCTTTTTGCTAAAAACTTCTTGTCGTGTTTGGAGGAATAAGAACGGCGAGTTATATCCCTAAAACACCATAACTACTGTAAAGCATTGGTGTAGAAAAATATGCTTTGAGGCCTTTTTCTGCAAAGGGGACAGGACTGATCCATTTTCAGCCAAAAAATCTTTTCATTAGTAAGAGCATTGAAGATGGAACGTGGCTGGTTCTTCCACCACAACAATGGACCTAAACACACCGCTCGGGCA
>JAOUQV010000023.1:8408605-8419157 GCA_028565295.1 Aspidoras spilotus | reverse complement strand
CCATCACAGCGCCCGGGGAGCAACTGGGGTTAGGTGCCTTGCTCAGGGGCACTTCAGCCATGACTTGTCGCTACTTGGAATCGAACCTGGGACCTTCCAGTCGCAAGGCCGGTTCCTTAACCACAAGCCTACAACTGCCCCACAATTTGATTCGGCGGGCCAAATTAAAAAGACCAAGGGGTCGGATGTGGCCAGCGGGGCATAGTTTCCTACAGACAGTATGTTTGACTGGCTTGTCAGGGACTATACTTTTTCACATATTGCTATATTGCATTTCCAAAAAAAAATTTTGTTAGTAAAAAAAAATACATTAAAGTGGTGCTTTAAAGTTTATGAACACTTCTATGTTTATATTTACAGTATATAATTGTGCTAATAGTAGAAAACTAAGTTTAACAAACAAGACAAAAAAATATCATTTATTTATTTATTTATTGAGGAAAATAGTCTAATGTTACATATTTGTGAATAGCAAAATTTTATGTAATGTATATACACGTGCTGGTTATAAAAGAATATTATGAAAACGTTTATTTATTTCTATAATTTCATTCAAAACACAGACTGATATATTGTTCAATATTGAAGACACTTGGTGCCACACTCTAATTAGCTCATTACCACATTACACCTGCAACGGCCATTAAATGGACCTGCAATCTAGTTCTGTAGGCTCCACAATCATAGGAATGACTGCTGACTTGACGGTTGTCCAAAAGACAACCACTGACACCTTGCAGAGAGGCTTCATTTTATAACAGAACTCTGTGTCAATGGACATTATAATACAGAGGTAAAGGGAAGGAAAGAATGTAATAGAAAACACATTCAAAACTGCGGGGAGATTCACTAAGAGTGGACTGAAGCTGGAGTCAGTGCTTCAAGAACCACCGTACACAGACATATGCAAGACATGGGTTTCAGCTGTCGCATTCCTTGTGTCAAGTCACTCTTGAACAAAAGACAGCGTCAGAAGCATCTAAAGACAAAAGGGACTAAACTGCTACTGAGTGCTCCATAGTTAAGTTCCCTGATGAAAGTAAATTTTTTGCATTTTCTTTGGATATCAATGTCCCAGAGTCTGGAGGAAGAAAGGAGAGGCACAGAATCCACGTCACTAGAGTTATAGTTAATAGTTTCTACAGTCAGTGATGGTTTGGGGAGCCATGTCATCTGCTGGTGTTGGTCTACTGTGTTTTCCGAGGTCGGTGGACCTGTCTACCAGGACGTTTTGGCACATCTAATGCTTCTTGCTGCTGACCAACTTTTGGGAGATGGCAACAGGACTTAGCACCTGCACACAGTGATAAAGCTACAAGTACTTGGTTTAAGGACCATGATATTCCTGTTCTTAATTGTCCAGCAAACTCACCTGACCGTATCACTATAGAAAATCTATGGGGTATTGTGAAGAGAAAGATGTCCAGTACAGCCGAAGGCCACTATCGGCACAAACTTTGCTCTCATAACACATGAGCAGTGCCACAGACTGATCGACTCCATGCCAAGTCCCAAAAGGCGCCCCAACTAAGTATTGAGTGCTGTATATGATGAAACGTTTGCTCTCATAACACATGAGCAGTGCCACAGACTGATCGACTCCATGCCAAGCCCCAAAAGGAGCCCCAACTAAGTATTGAGTGCTGTATATGATGAAACTTTTATGTTCATACTCTTCAGTTTGCCAGCATTTTTTATAAATCCTTTTTTTTATATTGGCCAAAAGTAATATTCAAATTTTCTGAGATACTGAATTTGGGTTTTTTATTAGTTGTCAGTTATAATCATAAATCAAAAGAAATAAACACTTGAAATATATCAGTCTGTGTGTAATGAATGTGTATAATATACAAGTTTCACTTTTTCATGATATTCTAATTTTATGACCTGTACCTGTATGACTTTGAGAATTATGTGTAGAATACTGCGTGTCATATTTTGCAGCCAAGGATTTTCAGTAGGATTTTTGTGTCTAAAAGCGTCATGTAATATGTCGTCATCTTTAATGATCTAGATTTTTAATTTTTATTTTGAATTTTTATTTAGTTTTGAAATCTGTAATGTTTTTATTTTAACAATGCAGAATAAAAATAAAGCATGTATAACAACGTGTATACCAAAGATAGGATGTCTGAGACATTTGCACAGTGCTGTGTGACTAATGAAAAGGTATTTCTCTGTGTAGGTTGAGTTCTTGAACTCGGTCATTGTGGATCTGCAGCGCAAGAACGAGGAACTGAAATCGAAGCTGGAGAAGATGGCTGAGGCTGCACTTAATGGAAACACAGCCAGTGAGATGGACAACCATGAAAGGTGGACTGCATTTTCATCCTTTCTTCATTCATTCACTCTAATACCACAGATTTTTTGGTCTGAATGTATTGTTATTGCTGCTCTACCATTAAAATTCACAATACCAGCAGCACACACACTTACTCGCCATTTTATTAGGTACACCTGTTCAGTTGCATGCTAACACAAATATCTAATTAACCAATCAAATGGCTACTCAATGCATTTAGGTATATAGAGGTTGTCAAAACAACTCTCTGAAGTGAAAGCCAAGCATCAGGATGGTAAAGAAATGTGTCCCAGACCAGCTGTTTGAGTATTTCAGAAACTGTTGATCTACTGGGATTTTCACACATCTCTAGGGCTTAGAGTTTCCCGGTTTCTCCCACAGTCCAAAGACATGCACATGCTAGATCAATGGGAGAAGCTAAATTGTCCAGTACAAAGTATCTGGAGTAAATTGCGTCAGATCGTAATACAGGTGACTTGCTGTGGCAACCCGTGGTGGCAGGTAAAAGCTGAAAGATGAAAAAATAAATTTGTACACTTATGATTAGCTAAGTAAATACAGTACTATACTGTATGTACCTGGGAGAGAAGTAATGATAATCAATAAAAAGTCATCTATTCTTCATAACCTGGTTTAATTATAGGATTATTTATGGACTCATTAAGTAAAATTTTTATATCTGCAGCTTGTCCGAGTCAAGAACCATAAAGAAACCGCCACCACGCCTCTTTTGCGACATCTGCGACTGTTTTGACCTCCATGATACAGAGGACTGTCCCACGCAGGAACAACTGCCTGATTCTCCTCCTCACACCACTTACCATGGCAGCGCCAGCGATGAAAGACCATACTGCGACATCTGTGAGGTGTTCGGCCACTGGACCGAGTCATGCAACGATGATCAGACCTTCTGATCTGGCCACCCTTTTACAATACCGCACACGCCTTCAGTAACATGTTGCACAAGTGTGAAAATGTTCATCATGTATATGTGTGTGTGTGTGTGCATTCACATTTTGCCATGTCTCTCTAGTGTCTGGGTTTTATTCACTTTAATGTCCAGTCACGATTGGAAAATATACTGAATTATGTAAGCGATTGTTAAAAGAAATATTTTCATCGTGTCACATGGATGACTGAGTTTGTAGCTTACAGTCAAAATTCATTTGGGGATCTGTTCCAATCACAGCAGCCAGCCTTTCATTGTCCTGAGTGTCTGAAAGAAAAGGGCGCTGAAAGAACAGTCCCAATGCACTTTACTCCAACATGCTCCTTCCATCGTTTGCTGCTCGATGAAGAACAAAATGGTTTCCTAAAAGAGAATGACATTAAAGGTTATATTGGTGCGCTTACTTCTTTGCTGTTTTTTGGGGAGGAATAGTGTTCATCTGTACAAAAAAATAAATATTGTTTAATCCAGCTGTTTTATTTAATTACTCGGCCCTTTCACAAAGAGCTGCTTGAACTCCAAAGCCTGTTGATTTGTAATGTATAGCAGTTACGTGAAGTTGACCGGATGGTTTGGTGCTGAAAATTTTGGCGCCAGTGTTTTTTTTTTTTTTTCCCCAAATATCTGAATTTCACAAGTTAACTTGAATGTACAATTTCATTAACTGCTCGTACATTAACAACTGGATATGGGGCAGTCGTAGGCTTGTGGTTAAGGAACCAGCCTTGTGACCGGAAGGTCCCCGGTTCAATTCCCAGTAACGCCAAGTCACGGCTGAAGTGCCCTTGGGCAAGGCACCTAACCCCCAGTTGCTCCCCGGGCGCTGTGCAGGGCTGCTCACCGCTCCGCTCACTTTACCAGTGTGTGTGTGTATTTGTGTGTTTCACTGCACGGATGGGTTACATGCGGAGGACCAATTCCGCTGTGTCCAAGCATGGTGGCAAAAATGGATCACTTTCACTTTCTCTCATATCAGTGACACATGTACATATTTATGATATCACCGCCGTGCTTTTCAGAGAACGTAGTGTTCTCTTGCTGCTCATGGTGTTGGATTTCTCCAGGCTTTATCACGTATATAATATATTTACAGATTAACTATCTAACAATATAAATCCTAGGTTGCATTTATTTCATCTTTTTAGTTGCAATTTTCATTATTACACTGTTTTTATACAGTTTCATTAAAATTAAATTCTTATTTTTTTATAAAATTAAACTGAATCAAATGACATTTTCTGGATGGAAAATGAACCAAGTACACCTGTTCAAGGGAAAGTTGAAAAGAGTTAACTTTCCCTTAGAAAAAAAAAAAAAGCAACAGCAGAACAGGTGTAAACCCGTGGGTTCACACACACACACACACACACCGCTTCAGTAAGGTACTGTATGCTCTAGATCAGCAAGAAAAGATGTGTTACACAATGATTCACACACTAACATTTTAGAATTGTCTTTCCATTTGATTTTATAATTATTATTTTGGGAAGTTTTTTTTATTCCGTTTCTTTCACTAAACTGAATGCAATTGGAAATTATTCTTTTATAGTTCTCCTGTTCTCTCCGTGTTTGGGTTTTCTCCGGGTGCTCCGGTTTCCTCCCACAGGCCAAAGACATGCACGCTAGGTAAGTTGGAAATGCTAAATTGTCATCCTAGTTGAATTGGAAAAAAGTTAAATTGTCCTATCCTAAGCCCGAAAGGGTGAGGGTTGCGTCAGGAAGGGCATCCGGCGTAAAACATGTGCCAGATCAAGGGAAAAAGACGAAAGATAAAAAATAATAATTTTATAATTAATATTTTTTAGGAAGTTAATTTTAATTTTTTGTCATTTATTTCTTGCTCAAAGTTTAAAACTTTAATATAAGTGGTAAACAAACATTCCTGGGTTCTCTGGGTTCTCCTGTTTCCTCCGGCATTCCAAAGACATGCATGCTAGGTGAATTGGTGTCTTTAAAGTGGCCATTTGTGTGTGAATATGTGTGTGTGCCCTACGATGGATTGGCGCCCTGTCTAGAGACGTTGCTGCCCACATGCGTCCAGAGTTGCCATGTGGGAACAGACTGTCCCGTGTCGATTAAGGGAAAGATAATGAATAAATAAAAAAGCACAGATTTGTTTTTATCTGACCCGAAAATAAATGTAATCTACTTCAGCCATTACCTTGTATTTTAATTGACCATAAATATAATTCGACATATTTCGCATGGAAATAGTAGTAATAATAATAATAATCATGTAATTGCTTCTAACAAACTTATGAAGATTCAACCCTTAAAAAAATAATAAAAATATCTAAATAAATAAATAACTTAAGCAAATGACTCTTAAACTCTAAAGAATAAAGATAATGCATAAAAGTAAATATATTGGTGCATTATGTATTTATTTATTTATTTTGCTATATAATGTGGTCTTTATTGATATCGTTTTTTTATTATTTGAGTGATTTATTTATTTATGTATTTCCGTATCTGTTTATTTCTTTATTCATTTATTCTGTTATTCTGACACCAACCTTCTCGCCGATGTTTTAGCCCCGGGACTCGGGTTTATAGATTTCTTAGCCCCTTCATTCACACACGGAGAAATACTGGAATAAATAAATAAATAAAAAGGTATAAACGAATAAATAAATACACAAATAGAACACAATTTAAAAATATACACACAGAAATAACGTCTAGAAATAATCTAGACATTAATAAAAATAGCAAATCAAGCAGAAATTAATTAATATATAATCTAATTAATATAAACCTAATATAATCTGAAAATATATCTGCTGTAGTTTATATATTTATTTATATGGATAGGTTTTCTCCCGGTACTCCCGGTTTTCTCCAGCATTCTAAAGACATGCATGGTGTCTCTAAATTGCCCGTTAGTGTATGATTGTGTGTGTGTGCGCCCTATGGTGCATTGGCGCCCTGTTTAGGGTTGTTCCTGGCCTCGTGCCCAAAGATGCCAGGTGGGCATTGGCTTCCCCTATTGGCTTCCCTTAAACTAGTATTAGGTGAACATAGAAAATGAATTAGTTAATTAATTTATACGCGAATTTTATTTGTTTGTTTATTTAATTTTTAGATGTAATAATAATTAAATATTTTTATTAATTAATCACTGGCAGGTTTGGTTTTCCATAGAACATCCGTTATTTAACAATAATAGTTATTTATTTTACAAAAAACAGGTGGGGAAAAGGTGTAAACTATGCTGTTTGCGCGCAGACCGGAAATGAAGTAAGAGTGGCAGGAAGTGCGTATGTATGGCGCCAAGTGTGAGTGTGTTATGGCGTGTTTGCGCGGCGAGAGGACCGTGTTTATTAATATTACGTCTTGACTGCTGTTATTAACTGCTGTGTGGGGGAAATAAAAGATTCCGGAAGTTAAACGGGAGTGAATATTGTTTGTTTATTATGTGGAATAATATTGAGTTGTTGATAAATGAGGACACGAACACGGTGCGGCTGTGTGGCGAGCAGGAGCCGGGCAGCGCCCTGTACCAGGCGGACACTCTGGTCAGAATCTCAGCATCGGAAAAGGTAACGAGATTTCCTCACTTTCTGACATTTAATTGTATAATTATTAATAAAAAAAACGTAGACGGAATTTTTATATTCAGTAGAAAATCTTTGACATTTGACATCAAATAAAACTCGTAATATTAGGCTCATTCAATGTTTTATTTATTTTCCTCCTGCACTGTAAATGTATACAGAAGACATCCAGACTATGAAGGAACACAGAGGGAATTATTTAATAAAATTAGAAGTGTTAAACAAAGCATAATTTATTTTAGATTTGAGATTTTTAAAGGTATGCTGAGCACTTTGCCTTCGCTATGCGGTCCAACTCATCCCTAACCATCTCAATTGAGGTTAGATCAGGTGCATGTGGAGGCAAGGTCATCTGTCGACACACGCCTGCACCCTTTCTTAGTCAAATAGCCCTTACATAGCCTGAGATGTTGAGAAACAAATTATTGTTACACTAATAGCAAACCTGATGGGATGCCATGTCGCTGCAGAATGCTGTGGTAGTCATGCTGGTTAAGTGTGCCTTGGATTTTGAATAAATTGTAAAAGCAGTTTAAATCATAAAAACAGTTTCACCAGCAAAGCACCTCCATACCATTTCACTTCCTCCTCCGTTCTTCACAGTGGGAACAACACAAGTAGGAATCATCCACTTACCTTTTCTGTGTCTTACAAAGACATGGCCTTTGGAACGAAAAATCTCAAATTTGGACTTCTCACACCAAAGGACAGATTCCACTTGTCTGATGTCCATTTCTTGTGTTCCCTGGCCCCAGCTATTCTCTTCCTCTTGTTCTTCTTTAGAAGTGGCTTCTTTGCAGCAAATTGACTATAAAGTCCAGTTTCACGTATTCTTCTCCAAATACATGAAGATGTTTAAGCTACTTGAACTCTGTAAATCATTAAGATCTGTGATGCTGCTAACTTTTTGAGGCTAGCAATGCTGATGAACTCAAGGTAACTCAGACTTTCTGTCCTGGGGCAATCCTGATGAGAGTCGGTTCCATCATAACATTTGGTGGTCTTTGCGAATGCACTTGAGGATTCTTTGAAAACATCCCCTCACCTTTACTGAATTTACAGTGTAGGAAACAAATACATCACATTCAGAAGGTGTGTCCAAACTATTTTAAATATTGTACTATGTTTGCTAACTTTTGTCATGGCTAAATGTAACAAAAATACGAGTAATAAATAACTAATAATAAATATATAAATAATCCACTCACAAGCATTTAAGGATTTACAGAAATAAATAAATAAATACAGAAAGAAATTGCAGATGATCTTTTTTAAAACTATTTATTTCTATTTAGACAGAGATATATCGTTGTTGTTGTTGATATTATTATTATTATTATTATTGTTGTTATTATTATCTTGCTTTTACAAAGTTGTCACTTTCCGAACTTTGTCTTTTTTTTTTTTTATGAAATATTTTGAATTTGGTTCATTTCTGTTTTCCTAGACATGTGTAAGTGCAGAATTCTACTTTGCAGAGTTGACTTTATGTATAGTTTTGACACTAATACTGTCACAATGCGTTTAATGGCATCACAGTAGACATGGTTCAACTGTATCTCGACAGTAATCAATCTCTTAAAACAATCAAAATCCAGAAAAAATTAACGTAACTAAAGAAATCTCTTGCTCTTATGTATAGGACACACAGCATGAAGTGACAGAATAATCCTAATACGGGTTTCTTCGGAAGTTATTTACAGTATGGCTTTTACATAACATCATAAATTGTCAGTGTTTGTGATTTTGTGCATTTTGTTGCTGAGTCATCTTAAGAAATTCAACACATTTTGGGCATGGTGTTGTAGGAAATGATTCAATAAGGCATTGTAATTTGGCCCAATACAACACCGACCTTTAGTATAGAACCATGTGCTGATGTGTTTCATTTCAATTTAACTGAATTAGGAACACCTGGTTAATAAATGGTTGGTCCACTTTTTTGTTTAATGCAGCACGCAGATGTGGTAAACATCCTCCATAGGTACATTCACCAATGTCCATGCACGCTTGTTGAATCAGTTACACCTGGCTGACCACAGTGTGACTTTTGTTTGCGGTAACTCCTCTCTTTGTACACCTGTCATGCTGTCGTAAGGGAACAGCCCACAAGTGCAGCTGTTGGTAATGCATCGCACTTCAGGTCTCCAACTACCTAGTCGCTCAATGTTTGCAGTCTGAAGTGTAATGGACAGATCAACATTTATTGAAAGCAATTTATGATGTAACCAGGATTATTTGACACCTGCCAGGTATTCCTAATCCAGTGATTGTTTAGTAAATTACATTTAAACTTATTTTGCATCCCAGTATTTAAAAAAATGTTTGGTTACCTCTCTTTTTTTTTAAGGTGCCTTCTAACTCCAGGGTCTATGCCTTCAGTAATGCAAACGGCTGCGTTGTTGTGGCTGACAGCACTGTGGTCCTCTTTGACTCCAGTTTCCAGACTGTGCTCCACCACCTGTATTTTGGTAAAAACATCAACAACTATCATGTCACCTCAAGTTTGAAAACCAGGACTTGGAAATGATTAGTAATGTATTCTCTCTATAGCCAATAGCAGGATTAAGATAGATTGGAATCATGACAGGCAAGGAGTTTTCTGTTTATATAGAAACATCTTGTCTTATTATAATGTACAAACCCAATGTTCAGAAAAGTTAGGACACTTTATTAAAACACGATAAAACTATAATTTATAATTCACTTGAATTTACCTTTATTTAACAGAGAAACAGACAAAGATTCTCTGTGTTTTTAGTGTCCGCTGTAAGGTGTACTTTCGGGTTGAGGTCAGGACTGTGTGCAGGCCAGACACATTTTTTCACACCAGACTGCCTCATGCATGTCTTTATGGACCTTCTTAGGTGCCCTGGTGGGGCACCAATTGTCATGTGGTCAAACTGTTCCCCTAAAGTTGCGAGAATACAATTGTACAAAGTCTCTTGGCATGCTGAAGAATTTAGAGAACTAAGGGGCAGCGACCAACTCCTGGAAAAACAACCCCACACCATAATTCCCCTCCATCAAACAGTACACTTGGCACACTGCAGTCAGACAAGTACTGTTCTCCTTGCAACAACGAAACCCAGACTTGCCCAGCAGATTACCAGACGGAGAAGCTTGATTCGTCATTTCCGATAACATGTCTCTTCTGAGTCCACTGGTGGTGTGTTTTATACCACTGCATCTGACACTTTGCATTGCATTTGGTTAGATCATGATTGGTTCAACTTCTGGCCTTTAACTTTGCCAGACTTTTCCAGTATCATCTTGACCATGCCTATGTGCCAGTGGCCAGTGAGTAGCAGTCTCCTCTCTTAGCAAGAAGGTCCTTGGTGTGATCCGGTTGGTGTGGTCAGACTGTGTGGAGTTTTCAGGTTCTTCACTGTCTGTGTGTGTGTGTTTCCTCCCACAGTCCAAAAACATGCATACTAGGCAAATTATATATATACATATATACACTTGTACATACATACATACACACACATGGGTTGGACAATGAAACTGAAACACCTGGTTTTAGAAAACAATTATTTATTAGTATGGTCTAGAGCCTCAAACTGCGACCAGTACAGTGCCAATTCGTCTAGGGAATGACACATACAATTCTTGCACAGTGGTCAGAGAGATTTTAAGCCACTGGTGGAGGAAAACGTTTCCTGAGTTGCTCCTCCAAAACACCCCAAAGTGGCTCTTGATGCATCACAAAGACTTGCTGTCTTGGACACAGATGCGCCAGCA
>JAOUQV010000023.1:8336862-8347640 GCA_028565295.1 Aspidoras spilotus | reverse complement strand
CCCACACTAAAATGACAGGTGTTTCAGTTTCATTGTCTAACGCCTGTATTTCTTCATTGCTTCTAAGTAATATTTCCATACACGATGCATTGTAGCTTGAATGAGTTAAGGGGTTTTCCATGCAGCAGCTGCAGGCCGTGGCGAAAGCATTTCCCCTGTTACTCAAGTAACTTTGCTAAGTCTTGACAGAAATTTACAGCCACTGTGACGCATAGCTCTTCCCATTTGAACAGACTCCTCTTTTACCCTGCTCTTTGTTTTAGAGTATAAATGAGTATAAATTCTGAATTAAGGCTTGAGAGGGAGCTAAAGGTCCCATGAGTCTTATTTATTACTGTATGGTGCCTAATGACTTAAATGTTTGTCTTCAATAAGTGTTTAGTTTGAAAGTAAATTAGAGTTATTGACCCGTATGTTTGTTTTTTTTGCAGTAATGCGCAGAAAAACTGATGTGAAATTCTTTATGAGATTAATTTATATTATGAACTCGAGTATTATTGAATTATGTTTAGGAGCTGCCAGAGCCAGAATTCACACATCATGCTGACAGTACTGGTGTTTCTACCTCTCAGATTGTTCCAGCCCTGCCAGGAAATTAATGATAGGGCTCCTATTTAATTATAGTAAAAAGGTATTTAGGCCACACCCACTTTCGGTTTTAATCTATCTAGAAATCCAAATATAGGCAGTTCGAGCCCTAACCAGATACATGATACACAATACAAGTTAAACTAGTTTATACCACTTCTTGTCTTCAGAACTGACTTTTTTTTTCTGCCATAGCTTTAACACAATGCTAGATCAAGATGCTACATTCGTTAAAGATTTCAGTTTATGGTTGTTTCTGGGTGGGCATTGGCTTCCCTGTGACACTAAAACTAGGATTAAACGGGTATAGAAAATGAATAATAATTAAATGTTGTCTTGACCATGTGTACATGCCTTAAATGCATTGCAACATAGTTGCTGCAATGATTATCCTGTCACATGGGTTGAGAGACATTAGGCAGCATGTGAAATGCCAGTTCTTGAAGTTAATTTGTAGGAAGCAGAAAAAAATGGGCAAGTAAATAAATCTGATTAACTTTAACAATAGCCATGATTGTGATGCAGATTAGATTAGAGCATCTCCAATACTTCATGTTTTGTGGGGTGTTCCTAGTATGTCTTAATTTCAGTTATGGGGTACATCTAAAATATCTGTATTAAATGCATTATACTGCCATGCCATTTTGAAGCCTGTTGAATTTATGCTATAAAGAATTAATAATGATTTGTATTTTTATTTTGAGGTTTTCAATAGAGCTGTGTTTCTGTATGTTTAGGTCATGATTTCCTGCACACTGTGAAAAAGGTCTTGAAAGAGTGCACAGAGAAAAAAATAGAAAACAGCAAGTCAGCTGCACTCCCTCCAACAAGGGCATCTGCAGGCTGTTCAGACCCTTCATGTCCTGCGAACCCAGAGGAAGGAAGTGAACACAGAAAAGTCTCAGTGTGAAATTCCTGCTGTTCAGTCTGGAAGTGAGGGAAAATCCAGATCTTCACCTAATGAATCATCCAGCACTCTATCTGAGCAAAGAAACCGAGTGATCCGAAGAGCTATGTCAGACCAGAGCTCCAGAAACAGCTCATCTCAAAAGAGGGGGGTCAACCAGAGACTGAGCAGAGAGGAGAATGGACTAAAAAGAAGGGGTTCTTTAAAGAACAGTAATACAATAGACATGAGTGGCGGACTTAGACTTGTTGAAGAAAAAAGACATATTCAGAGTACAGCCTATTTATTTTAATACTACTACCCGTCCTGTGAGATAGTGAGCTCTTGAATAGTGGGATGGTTTTTTAGAGGGATTGGTAATGCCTGTTAGAAAGGCTACACAGACTTGATGAAAATAAAAGAACTTAAGGATCCTTGTTACACTGATGTCAAACAAAGGCCACATTTATTTCATTCAGTATTCAGGGCCTCAATCAATACGAGAGGGCTACCAGCCTGGGGTTGCACTACAGGCTTAAACAATAACACTGTTTAATTCACTTCCTTTGAAAAGCTGTCAAGCAGGTGTGTTTTATATAGAGCAACAAGTCTTGCCTTTATTATAAAGTCTGTTTCTGTCTGTTTCCTTTATTTTCATAGGCAGAGTTTATTCTGTGTTTATTTTAACTGATTTTTTGTAAAAAAGTGTAAAAACAACATGAAGCCAAACCCCTCAACACCTTACCAATTTTACCTTGTTAATTTATGACCCTGTATCGGGCCACAATTGTTTCTTCCTTCAAAATGCAATGATTTGGGCCTTACTCATTCAATATTTTTTGGAATGGAATTCTAGTAATTCATTTCAATTTTAGTATATGTGCTGCCGTAGCACATATAAATGATTCCCCACACCAACCTCAGCAACAGAAATTTTCTTCAGAATGGCCTATGTATACTGATGCATTAGATCACATTAAAAATAACAAGAATTACATTTCACAGTATCTATACATACCTAAATCACTTTTTTATCAGTTCCCAACAAAGATGTAATGATGTGTATAATGTTAATGACCTCCTAGTGCTATCTGATCAAGGCTGTGCATCCTTTCTTGTGTTGCTAGACTATAGTCCAGCTTTTGATGCCATTGATCACACTATTCTCCTTCCTAGACTGGAGAATGTTGTAGGAGTTAAGGGAACAGTTCTCTCCTGGTTTAGATCCTACTTCTTGGAACGCTATCAGTATGTAGATTTAAAAACAGACGCATGTAAGCTGTGTATTGTAAAATGTGGTGTCCCTCAAGGTTCTGTGTTAGGCCCCCGCTTTCCCCCTTGTATATGCTGCTTCTAGGAAAATCATTATAGACATGGTATCAGTTTAGATTGTTATGCAAATGACACACAGCTGTATTTTTCACAAAAACCACATGAGACATCATCTTAATAAAGTTAAGGAATGTGTAAAGGACATTAGGCAATGGATGCTAAACAACATTCTTCTTATTTACTCTGATAAGCAGAAGTACTTTTTCTTGCTCCACAATCAGCTAGAAATAAGATTTTGTAGTAAACCTGGATGGTAGTTCATTCACTCCCTGTGAAGCAATTAAAAATATCTTGGTGTTATTATTGACACAAGGGTCTCATTTAAAGCTTATGTAGACAACATTATCAGCAGTCTTTCATCTTAGAAACATTGCTAAGCTAAGAAATACACTGACACTACATAATGCTGAAACACTAATTCATCTATTTGTCACCCCCAGATTGGATTATTGTAATGGCTTATTGTCTGGCTCTTCGGGCAGGTGTTTACGAAAGCTTCAGTGAGTGCAAAATGCTGCAACCAGAGTTTTCACTAGAAATGAAAAATATGATCATATAACCCCATCTTAATTACACCTCATTGGCTTCCAATTAAATTTTAAAGACATATTTGTTTAACCAAGCATTTTGCTAATTGCATTAGTTAGTCCTAGGTGAATGTGCAGATGTGGGGTTACAGGCACTTGAGTATTGGTAAACTGTCTGGATTTCCTTGTGTTTCATGATGCCCTCATACCTGCGGTTCCCTC
The DNA here is from genome assembly GCA_028565295.1 of Aspidoras spilotus. Lineage (NCBI taxonomy): Eukaryota > Metazoa > Chordata > Actinopteri > Siluriformes > Callichthyidae > Aspidoras > Aspidoras spilotus. The sequence goes on along the minus strand of JAOUQV010000023.1, from coordinate 8,344,085 downwards.
TATGTCATTCAACACATACCATTGTTTTTAAATTAGTACTTTACTATGATCATTTCTAAGCATTTCTATTTTGTTATTTCTTTTTTTTTTGCTAAGGTATGCACATTCCCACTGAGAGAATGTTAGGCCCACTATTTCACCAACACATTCTGATCCACCTGGATGGTAAATTCTACCAACTGAGCTAACCAGGCTGTTTTCCTTTCACATTGTCTCTGATAAATATTTTTTTGCCTGTGCATCCTTGCTGATTCTAGGACACTGAGACTTGGTATATCGGTTTCTTGACGCTCCTTTTAAAATTTACTGCAAGATGAGATAAGATGATTAAAACGCGAATTGAGTCATTCTTCTTTTTTAACCCTGCTGCTTTTCGATGGAAAAATGCTTTCTCTTTCTTTTCGATTTCTTTATGGTGTACGTTTGTGTCCTTTTGCCTTTATTCCACAGAATTCATTGAATATTCATGATGCTTGAATGTTTGTTACTGACACCATTAGCATATCTCTTCCAGATTAGGCCCTCCACCCACATCAGATCATAAAAGATGCCCCTTCCCCCAAGTCACCAGTCTCATGCTTATTGTACAGTATGACATCTATGCTATTAGACAGCAGCGTCATTGTCTCTTTTTCTTTTCCTCTCCTCTTTTCTCAAGCTGCTACTCTCTCTATACAAAGGTAGTCATGGGATGCATTAGTCACCTCTATGCATCTGTCTGTCTTCTTCTCTGACGATTTTGACATGAAAACAAAAGGCAGAAAGGCAGCGCAAGAAGATGAGATAAGACAAGTAAACACGAATGGAGTCATTCTTCTTTTTCAACCCTGCTGCTTTTTGACAGAAAAGTTCTTTCTACTACGACTTTCTTTTCGAAATTTTACTATCATGCATTATGAATTAGACTGCCACCCTCGTACACAAACACTTCAGGGCCTGCTTTCATTTTTATGCTCTTGCTATGATAATGTCTCACTCTCTATTTGTCCTACTCTATATTCAACTTTTTCTCACTCTCTCACTCTTTTTAACTGTGTGAATAGCCTTCAATCCTCTCTGTAGGAATACAAATGTCTTGGGACAAGCTAAATTCTCTCTGAACTCTAACTTGATTATTCTGCATTTGCCCATGATCTTATTTTACTTTCGTCCTTCTCTTATGCACGGTTATGCACAAACTTTTCACAACAAAACTCATTTAGTAAAAATCTCCCATGGGCCAGTAATGTAAAAAACTAAAAGCCTCATCAGCCATAGTCCATCATTTTAATTAACCACTTCCAGGATCAAAAACAAAACTGCTTAATGTTACAAACTTAATTCAGGTACGTGAATGTGGTCGGTGCTATCGAGCTTTTAGAACATAATATTCATTCATTCATTTATTCATTCATTCAATCATTCATTCTTTTTCTTCCGCTTAATTCACAAGGGGTCATGGGCCAGCCGGTGCCCACCCGGCAAAGACACATACACACAGTCACACTGGATGCAAACTTCACACATAAATTTCCTAGTTCACCCCAGCCAGAGATCGAACCCGGGTTCTTCTTGTTGTGTGGCAACAGGCAAAATATCCAGTCAGGGACAGTTGTGTGGAAAAAATGTCTTGTTAATATGAGAGGTCAGGGGTGAATGGACAGACTGGTTCAAGATGATAGAAAAATAAGAGTAACTCAACCAAGCACTCGTTATAACCAAGGAATATATCTCTTAAAAAATAAAATTAAGAATTAAGGCGGTTCTGAATAGAAAACGGGGTCCAAAATTTTACTTATCTAGGTGTACCTAAAAAAGTGGCTGGTGAGTGTATTTCCATGTACTGTGAAAATAAATTTATTTACATGCCATGTCAAATGCTTTCATTAACTTGGATTGGTTAGCTACACGGATTAATCTCCAACGCCCCTGCACCGTGTTGCTTTTAGCAGTCTGGTCTTTGATAAACCAGTCCACCTTATGATGTTGCACATCCAGTTTATTCTCAGGCTTCCAAATCTGTAATCATAATTAATGCCTATAAGATCAGTTGTTGCATTAAAATAAATAAAACATAAAATACTAAAAATTCTCAAAATGTCAGCAATTACACAGCAATTACATACCTGAACCACTATGCATAAAATTAAGAGATTCAGTTCATGCCCAGTTGGTGCCCTGTCTGAGGTTTTGCCTGCCTTGCACCCAGAGTTGCTTTGTGGACACAGCCCATGTGGATTAGAAGAAACAGAAGAAAATGAATGAATGAATGAATAAATAATACCCTGCTTAGTACTTATACAGTATGTGCACATTATTCATGAAAATACTTCAGTGTTTATTGATACCCCTATCAACTGCCACTAGTGAGAGTAAAGTAATATTGTTGTTACAGGGGGCGGCATGGTGACGCAGTGGATAGTGCTGTGACTTTACAGCAAAAAAAATCCTGGTTTTGAACCCCGGGTGGGGTGCCTTGGGAAATTTCTGTGTGGAGTTTGCATGTTCTCCCTGTGTTTACCCATTACTGTGTAAATGCATGTGATTGTGTGTGTATGCGCATTCTACGATGGATTGGCACCCTGTCTAGAGTTGTTCCTGCCCATGACATGTAGAAAATGAATGATTGAATGTTGTTACATGATGGGGTAGCCATCCCATACAAAATCACAAGTACAGAAGGGCAAGGAGATTTATTTTTCACATAAAGCATGAAAGACAGACCCAAAAATTACACCAAAACAGTCTGTGAAGGATGGTGCAGACATGGCATATGAGGGAAAAGGATCAGGGGTCTGCTAGTTCCAATGCGCAAATACAGTCAGTATCCTAAGAAACCAGCAGCTGTGGAAAGACGAAAACTCGCACAGTCACAAATGCACAATGAAATAAAAAAAAAACTCTGAGGGAAGTGTATTGTAGTTAGGAGTGTGTGTGTGTGCATGCATGTCACATGAATAAATTCCAACACAAAGCTGGATATATTGTTTGTAAAGCAAGAGTTCCAGAAATATCTAGATTAGATTTACGATGATGAGGGTTTATCAACATTTTCTTGTGATTGTGATAATTATAGACTTTATATTTATTATAAACTTGACAAGATTTAGAGTTTTTGTGTGGCTTCAGATTGTGTATTTTTGTCTATAGTCACAAACTAAAGCTCACAGGTCTTATGAGACACATAGGTCAACCTCAATTCCAATGAAGTTAGGACGTCGTATAAACCATAATTAAAAACAGAATACGATGATTTGCAGAACCTTTTCAACTCATGTTCAACTGAATACACTGCAAAGACAAGCTATATAATGTTCAAATGGATAAACAATTTTTTTGCAAATATTCACTCATATTGAATTTGATGCCTGCAATACATTACAAAAGCTGGCACAAGGGCATGTTTATTACTTTGTTATACGATGCCTACCCAAAAAAAAGTTGCCACCTAGATGTGACTTACCAAAAAGGTACAAGCCTCCTATTGGATAATACTTTGTGACTTTAGTTTGTGACTGCATGAGCGATTATCCTTTAGCTGGTAACAAGTTACCAGTCGAAAGACACATCCCATGGTCGTGTACAAGATGTTAGTCTGTTTGAGAAGGGTTGAATCATTGGCATGCATCAAGCAGAGGAAACATCTACGGAGATAACAGAAACGGCTCAAATTGGGTTGAGAAATGTCTTAGACGTTAAACGTCACTTAAACGTTTGGTGAAGTCAAATAGAAGAAAAACAACAGAAGAACTCAGAGCTATGTTTAATAGTGACAGTAAGAGCATTGCCATACGCACCATGCGAAGCTGACTGAACAGCTGTGTAGCCTTTTGAAAACCACTAATCAGTAAGGCTAACCGGAAATAAAGCCTCAAAACCATAAGGATTTGACTCCTGGAATGGAAGAAGGTCATGTAGTCTGATAAGTCTATATTTACACTCTTACAGAGTGATGGGCGCATCAGAGTAAAAAGAGGCAGGTGAAGTGATGCACCTATCATGTCTAGTGCCTACTGTACAAGCCTGGGGAGGGAGTGCCATGATATGGGGTTGCTGAAACTGGTCAGGTCTAGGTTCTATGGCACGGGAATATTCCAATATTGAGCTTAAATTGTGAGAGAGTGGTTCAGGGAGCATGAGACATTATTGTCACACATGGATTAACCAGACCTTAACCCCAATGAGAAGCTTTGGGATGTGCTGGAAAATACTTTACACAGCAGTCAGACTCCGCCATCATCAATGCAATATCTTGATGAAAAATTAATGCAACACTAGGCAGAAATAGGTCTTATGACATTGCAGAAGCTTATTGAAACAATACCGCAGCAAATGCATGCTGTAATCAAAGCTGAACTAAATATTAGTGTGTGTGACTTTTTTTTGGTGGCGACTTTTTTTTGCCAATGTATTTTTCCTTTTAACAACTCTCAGTAAGTATTTGGAAACTAAGGACACTAATTGTTGAAGCTTAGTATGTGGAATTATTTTTCATTTTAGCTTAATGTTAACTTCATTCTGCATTATCATATTTTTCTCTTTATAATGTGCCACACATTGGTTTTCTGAAGTGTTCATGAGCTCATGTCGTTATATCTGTGACAGAAATATGTCAGTGTCTTTCGGCTTAGCGCTATGATCACCACCACACACCAATACTGCGGCCCCTGCACCGATCTGCCTGTCAATCTCACACTTCATTCTCCTCTCACTCATGAACAAGAATTCCAATATATTTGACCTCTTCCACACGAGGCAGGAACTCTCCCCCAACCTGGATGGGACATGTCACCTTTTTCTGGTCAAGAACCATAGCTTCAGATGTTAATTTTCACCCCTGCTTCTTCACACTTTGATGCAAATAGTCCCAGTGCATACTGAAGGTCTTGACTCTAAGGAGCCAACAAGAATTATCATCTCCAAAAAGCAGAGATGAAATCCAGTGGCTCCTATCCAAATAACCACCGGCCCCGGCTGAACCTAGAAATTCTGTCTATACAAATAATGAACAGAAATGGTGACAAAGGGTAGACAATACAGGCTGGAGTCCAATACATACTGGGAGGTCCGACTTACTGTTGGCAATGCAACTAAGATCCAGCTCCTGTTATACAGCCCTCAACTGTACAGCCCTCAACAGAGGGTCTCCTACCCGATACTCCCAAAGCACCTCCCACATAATGCCCCAAGATACATGGTCAAATTCTATCTCCAAGTACACAAAACACATGTGGACTAGTTGTGTGAAATCCCATAAACCCTCTAGTACCCTGTGGATAGTATAAATCTGGTTCATTGTTCCACATTCAAGGCAAAACCCACGTTGTTCCTCCTGAAACACTAACTATGTGCCGAACACCTCCTCCTACATCTTGAAAAAGAAACCACCATTCCAGTCTGCCAGTCCAGAGACACTGTACCCAATGTCTCTGGACATTTTGTAGCAGACCACTGCTGCCCACTTCTAAGTTGCTAGATAGTTTTCCAGAATTTCTTTAAAGCCGACCGGTAGTCCTCCTCCTTGGCCTTCGCAAACTCCTCCCAGACCCAAGTTTTTGCTTCTGCAATTGCCCAGGCTTGCCAGTATACATCAGCAGTCTCAGACCTATGAGACAACCAGGCTCGATAGGACTCCTTCTTCAGCTTGAAGCCATATATTACTTCCGGTGTCCATGACTAGGTTCAGGGATTGTCACCATGGGAGGTGCTAGAGACCTTACAGCCACAGCTCAAAATGGCTGCGTCAACAATTGTGGTGGAAAACATGCTTCATTCAGACTCAATGCCCCTATCCTCAGAAGCTGGTTGAAGCTCTCCCAGAGGTGGTAGTTGAATACCTCCCTGACAGTGGGTTCTGCTGGATATTCCGAGGTGGTGATCAGTTAAAAGCTTAGCCCCTCTCTTCGCTTGAGTGTCCATAACATATGGCCGAAGTACAGATGACATGACTACAAAATCGATCATTGACCTCCGGCCTAGGGTATCCTGGTGCTTTGTGCACCGATGGACACCCTTATGTTTGAACATGGCTTTGGTTATGGACAATGTATTCGATCAGGGAGGCCAACTCCTCCACCCCGATAAGCTAGTGGTTCAGGAAGGACGTTCGATGGTCATGAAATTTGTGTCATGTCTGAAAGAACAAGATCTCAGATACAAGCAGCCAAAATTTGTTTCCTTTATAGGGTGGCAGGGCGCTTACTTAGAGATAGGGTGAGGAGCTCTGTCACCCGGGAGGTGCTTGGAGTAGAGCTGGTACTCCTCCACATCTAGAGGAATCAGCAGGGTGGTTCAGGCATCTGTATCGGATTCCTCATGGAAGCCTTTGTCAGGAGGTGTTCCAGGCATGCCCCACTGGCAGGAGGTCCAGAAGAAGACCCAGGACATGCTGGAGTCACTGATATCTATTTTAAGGTTAAATATCTTGTCTTTGTAGTGTTTTCAAATGAATATGGGCTAAAAATATTTTTATATACACAGTATTCTGTTCTTTTATGTTTTATACAATGTCTTAACTTCATTTGTTGTTGATACATTTATTGTCAATAACATGGATTTGTGGAAAACTGTAACTGTGTATGCAATTAGGGAATGTCATATTTACTGGCACCAGTGAAAAATGTTTCTACAGCAGGAATGTTTTAAACATAAAATGTGTACCAGAAACGAATGTAGCTGTGAGACATCATCATCCGCCACTGTATCGGAATACATTGAGCTCTGTTCCACGCATATGCCAGTTGGATCTTCTTCCGGTTTAAGAAAATAAAGACGGAAAAATGTATAAAATCATCTAAGTATAAACTGCTACATAAGGTCACATATTAAATGTACATTCATATGAAATATTTTAAATATTTAGAATTTTAAATTCTGTTCACTTAGAAAATTAAAATATACATCATCAATACTATCTTAACTATCTTCATAAGTTACATAAATACATGATTTCATATCTAGAGTCAAAAAGTTTTTATTGACCTTTCAACCATATAGAGTTGCACGGTGAAATGAAACAATTCTTCTACACTACCATGGTGCTACATAAAGCAAATTTACATAACAATACAATACACTTGCAAAACCAATCTATTTGCAACTATGCTTGCACACAGCAGATGTTGTTCTCTGCATTTAACCAATTCATGCATATAAACAATCATATATATATATACAGGGGTTAGACAATAAAACTAAAACACCTGTCATTTTAGTGTGGGAGGTTTCATGGCTAAATTGGACAA
>JAOUQV010000023.1:8301562-8313246 GCA_028565295.1 Aspidoras spilotus | reverse complement strand
GTTTCCTTACATTAACTGCTTATTTCAAGTGCTTCTACAACATTTCGACTGGATTAAGGTCCAGTCATTTTCCTCAATAAATAAATAAGAATAACATTTTTGTCTCATTGTTGAACTGGTTTCACTTTATCTACTTTAAGGGCTTGTGTAAAAATCTGATGATGTTTTAGGTTATTATGCAGAAATATAGAAGATTCTGGACGGTTCACAAACTTTTAAGCACCACTGTAATTTTTGCCATTAACATTTAGATGCCTCTATAAATGTTTGTAATTATGGTTATACAACTGCCAGTAATGGAGCTGGTCACCAGAAGATGTTAAGTGTGGCTACAAAGTGGTCAGCAGGAAAAGCAATATCTTCACCAATTAGGCTGCTGAAGAAGCGTGGCAGGCGACAGCTGTTTAAGCCTTGATTAATGGTGTGCTGAAAGTGGCTCCAGGGCTTCTCCTTATCTTCATCATCTCCACACTAATGTCTGCAGCTCTTCCCATGGTGATGATTCTTCCAACCTACTGGTTATCACCGCCTGCCTTGCTTGTCTATGGCTTGTCTATGTCTATTATACTAAGGATATCTAGCAAGCAATACAAATGTGTATAAAAGCAAAACATGTTAGCGTAAATGCTTCAGGGATAGTGATAAAGAGACTCACAAAAAATGTGACTTCTTTGTTGTTTTTTCACAGCTTTGTTTTGTATTTTTATGGAGTTTTGCTTGCTTCTCTGGATTTTGTAGGCAATGCATTTATAAACCAATAAATTTGGCAAGCAGCTTCACAGACTGTGATAGGAACATGTGTCCACAGATGGGTCTGGCAAAGGCGGTGCGCTCCTAACTTAATTTTAATTACTTGTCTTGAAGCCAGACGTGGATCTTAAGCTAAATAGCTGTAATTATAGTTTAATCAGGGATCCGACATTGTGCCATTTGGAGGAAATGATAGACGAATGAAGCATTTATAATTTGCATTTCATCAGGGAGTTGAGATGTAAATAGGGCATCATTAATCTGGCATGTTAAAAAAGGGCATTGTGGGGTAAATATTGTAAATATATTCCATTATTATTATCAATAAACATCGAATTTAGTGGGTTGCAATTCTCCATTCCGGTTAATTTACAAATAGTTAGATAGATGGATAACATTTGTTTTATTTAAATAAGTGTGGCTAGGAAAACTCTTATGTTGTTGCTTTAGAAAGCATGTTTAGAAAACATGAGGCTTGCTTCATTATTAGATTGTGTTCATTGTTGAATAAATCATTTTTAAAGCCATTATAATTGACTTATGCGGTAAATAATGAATAAGGAACAGTAGAATAAATAAAACATAATTAAACCAAGGCATTTCATATTAGCATATACATTAGTCGAATCAGCATGGCCTTTATTCAGCATGGACTCCTGGAAATTTACAGCCACCTACACTACTAAATCCAAATTCCCCAATAAAGAGTCTTATTCAAAGTTTTATTTACAGTAGGTGCTCATAAAAACACCAAAGTCCACTCTAGTTTTAAATTCACTCCAGAGCCTTGAGGGTGTGGCTGTACAGAGATGTACCAGAGGTATGCTTACTTTGTGTTCATTGCTTAGCTATTTGTTATGATGCCGATCAGACAATCTGATCACACAAGGTGTTTGAAGCAGCCAAACCTGCTGCCTCGACAGTATAGTTTGTTCAGTAAATGTCAAGATTTTGTGTTTGAAAATAGTTCTGTGATTTGTTATGATTGTTCTGTCATGAAGCTAGAATTGAATTAGTTCAGGTGGGTTCAGGGTTCAGGTGTTGTCCTTGAAAGAACATGGTCTACTGGAGGTCTGCTGGAAAACCTCCAGTGAGTTCTGAAACAACAAAAGAAGCTCCAGCACTGGCAGTGAAATCCTGAGGAAAGGCACAATGCCAAGGCAAATTGCACAGCGCTAAGCTCAAAAGTACAGAACTATAAATCAAGCAGTCTTTCATTTCAGAGGCGTTTGCCAACTTTCCAACTTCTCTCATTGCCAGTCTAGATCATCTGCTTTACTTAATATGACTGCTGTTTTATTTGTCTTTGCTAGACTCTTTGCCAACGCAATATATGAAGATGATGTGCATACTATTATTTATTGTATTATCAAAAGCTTTGATTAATAAGTGCAGCTTTATAAATATGGTAATATGCATTTGTATATGATACTTTAGTTTTTGATGGTATTGTATTTACTCTGCAGCCCACAAGCAGCAATAAGCATATGTTCACCACATTTAGGCTGAAAGGTTCAGAGGGTTGTGTGTTGAAGATGAAGGTAGTTTTAATTTAAATGGTTAAAAAGAAAATGTTAGAAAAACAAGAATAAAATGTTATTTGTATAGAGCCTTTTAAAAATTGAATTTTTTTTCAAAGCCACTTTCCAATTCAGGAATGAACCATTATGTAAGTTAAACTTTCATTCATTTATTTTCTTATTCTTAAACCACAAGGGGTCACGGGTCAGCCAGTGCCCACCTGGCAACCAGGAACAACCCTAGAAAGCGTGGCAATTTATCATAGGGCACACACACACAGTCACACACCAAGAGCCACTTTAGAGACACCAAATACCATAGCATGTCTTTGAAATGTGGGAGGAAACCAGATAAGTCAAAAAAAGCAGAGGAGAGAAAGATCAGCTACCTGTAATAAAAATGATGTATGCATTACTTTAGTTAGAGCCGTACTGTACATATACTTGTATATGATCTCTCTCTCCTTCGCTTTCCATCGACTTATCCATTCACTCCTTGCTCATATCTTTCAAATAAAAAATGTTGACTCCTAGAGGCCAGGAGGACTTCCTATGCGAGTGACGTCCAATTCAGCATTTTCTTAAATGTTTGTCATTTCATTTTATGCTGTTGTACTTTGAGCTAATGTATATGTGCTTTTGACTGTTGTTTTGATTTGTGCTGTGTCTGTCCACCTCATTTGTGTGTGACCACTGTGCACTGCCATGATGACCAATCCGGTTATTCGCTTCTGGTCAGAGCTAGAGAGAGATCAAATTCATCTTGAGCCATTGTTGGTTATACCAACCTCTCAGGTACCATGCTCTTCACACACTGAACTGGTAGCTGGAGTTTCATAGATTTTTTACACTGAATATTATAATTTCAGTATCACCATGACACTGACAGTGTTACCAATATGATACCAGTGATTCCATTGCCATATACACTTACTTTATTAGGTACATCTTTCTTGTAATAAAATGGACCCCTTTTTGCCTTCAAAACTGCCTTAATTCTTCTTGGCATAATTTCAATAGAGATGGTATTCTACATTCCTTGGTTGCAACGAGTGATTTTTGAGCTACTGTTGCCTTTCTATCAACTCCCCTCCTTCCTATTCTCCCCTGACCTCTCACATCAACAAGGTGTTTTCAACCACACACTGAACTATCATATTTTGCACAAAGCATATGCTATATTTTGAAATGTATTATTTCTGTTTGGAGGTATTTCACAAGATTCATGGTGCATCAGTTCTGTTTGCCAGTCAATCCCATGGCCAATTTAGGCATGTAGATGTGGTCAAGACAGCTTTCTTTAGTGCAAACAGAGCATCAGGACGGGGATGAAAGGTGATTTGCATGTGCCTTGGTTGTTGGTGTCACATTATTTCAGAAACTGCTGATCTACTGGGATATACACACACAACCACCTCTAGGGTTTATAGAGAGTGGTCCTTAAAAGAGAAAACTGGTTCCAGTTGACAATATAACGATAACTCAAATATCCACTTGTTACAACCAAGGAATGCAGAATATCATCTCTGATGTATGCCATGATGAATTAAGGCTGTTATAAAGGGTAGCTATTTACTACCTAATAAACTTGGAAGTGATTTTATATCCATTATATCCATCCAAGAAATAATGCTTGTACTACTGTTGTATAACAGCAGTATCATACTCAAACTCATGCTGTTATACTTAATATCACTAGAGCCGTGATTAGATTTGGCTCTTGTCTGAGACCTCAGGCCTATGATCAGATCACATCTGTTCTGCTATTCAGTATAATTACACTTCCTGATGTCTAATGTTCCTTAATGAAACAATAATTAAAATAATCTGGACAATAAGAAAATTTTGAAAGTGCCTGGACACCTCTTAGAATTGTGCAACATTCCACAAGAAAGTGGAAATAGCATACACACCTGGTCTTGTTAAGAGAGTTTAGAGTTCTCTCTGAGAGACAGCTGTAGAGGGACTAGAAGAGTCATTTGTTCACAGTGGCTGTGCTTTCTGGAAGGTGCTGACAATGTGGCCAATGTGGAGGAAGTGAGTGTCCATTTTTGGCACTTGTCCTTCAGCTGACCAGATGGTAGGAACACTTGTCTCACCGCTAGGCCCCTTGGCACCCACAGCCTCACACTTTCTCTGTCACACACACACACACAGAGCTTCAGCTGTCAGCTTTACTCAAGTCACAGCAGCATGGAGGTCTTCTTTTATAGACACATGTCTGTATATTCACATGCATATGAATGATAGATAAAAAGCAGTGATTCTTACGCAGCACATTCAAGCTGAACATTAAGAAAACCCTTTGGAAGCTCATGCAAACCATTTATTTTCATCAGGCTCTGTATCGTTCCCATAAGGTCTAAGGAATTTTGACATCTGCCCCAGCACACATGGGAACACAGATGTGTGCAGAACTTGAAAAAAGATACAGAGAGAGAGAGTTAAAAAAAGACAAATTCCCGATTTCCTGTCTTTTTCAGTTACTGGGGATACATGCTAGTCATGGCTGAAGAAATCTAGCTTGTTTTAGGAGAGGGATTCACCATACATTATATTAAATATACAAATGTTGCAAACCTAAAGGATTTGCCTTTTAATACTATCCACGCCGAGGTATATAACATTGACTCATTCATTCATTGTGGTGCCCACCCAGCAACTCTTGGCGCAAAGACATAAACAACTGTAGACAGGGTGCCAATCCATCGTGCGCACACACACAGTCACACACATTTACACACTAAGGGCCACTTTACAGACTTTAGGAAGAACCCGGATAATTCATTCATTCAATCATTCATTTTCTATACCCGTTTAATCCTAGTCCTAGGGTCACAGGGAAGCCGGTGCACACGCGACAACTATAGGCGCAAGGGCAGGAACAACCCCAGACAGGGCGCCAGTGCATCATACGGCACACACACTCACACACTAATGGGCAATTTAGAGACACCAATTAACCTTCCATGCATATCTTTGGAATGCTGGAAGAAACCGGATTACCCAGAAAAACCTGCGCTAACACAGAGGGAACATGCACAGAAATTCTATCTTTAATAATGTTTGCGCACCAAAAAGCACCATCCGCATACTAGTCTGGCAGAACAGATGTTCAGTGTGTGGCACCGCTGCCTCATGTCAAGGTCCTGAGTTTGATTCCCGGGTGGTAACATCTGGTTCCTTTCTGTGTGTTATGTCTGTGTCTGCAAGGGTTTCTTCCGGGTGATTAGGTATATTGCTAAATGAGTTTTATACAGTAATATGTACATGTAAAGTGTATGAATATAACCCTGTGATTGATGTAACCTAGTTCATGTCATGAATTAGCCACTGATGCTGAAATGACACTAAATAAATAAAACAAATGCAATTAAACTGCTAGTTCTCTTTCTGCCACATCACATTGATTTTATTTCAATTGATTCCACTCCTTTGTGTAGGATTGTTCAATATTGTGCAAGCTATCATTCAGAAAACCAAAGCATATCCAAATAGACCATCAGTTCAACATGCTATGGAATGAGTTCTGAGTGTCTGCCTGGGAGGGCTGCAAGCTATTGCATTATATCTGCTGGAGGGAGAGTGAGTAATGGAGGTGATGAATTGACTTTATGAACAGTCTGAATCTGTGCCAGAGCCTGGGGAGGTTTGATAAGGCTGAAAGAGGCGTCATGTTCATAAATGACAAGCAAATACCGTGCATGCTGCTTCATGATCGTATACATTATAATCGCTGAATAAAGCTCTACTGCAAGATAATTTGATCAACACACTGACTAGCACCTCGGTAATCTGATAAGGAGAAATCCTGAGTCTACAAAAGTTACCAAGTAATTGGATTTTTTTCCCTTATATTGCTACTACTAATATTGGAGTTTGTGAATGAAAGTAACAACAGAAGTAAAAGTAGCTATCCAGAAATCCATTTTATTGTGTGTGTATGTGTGTGTGCATTTCTGTTTCAGTTATCTCTGATTTTCTTTAAGCATAAACATAAACAGAATTAGAAATACTTCCTACTGGCTCAGTATAAGGTGGGGAGTCAAAAATGATCTGTTCTCTTGTTATAATTATGTGTGTTACAAACACACATACTGTTCTTCGATTTATTATGCGTGTAGCAGAGTGACAAAAAGTCACTCCTATACTTACAATGTTAAAAAAATCAAAGCCTCTGTGAGAATAAATCATTTTTTTTTATTATTAGTAGCATGCAATTCTTTTAGTTTGACCTAGGAGCTGCATTGAAACTTTAAAATGAAGAGACGGGTCTCTATGAGGATATAAAAAATGTCATCAATTGACAAAAACCATATTAGGTCACAAGAATTTGTTCAGAACAACATCCTGAAATAATTCTCTGATATCCTAAATATATTAGAATTATGAGTGGTTGTTCAGGAGGTGTGCCTAGTACTAATTGCTAATGGTAATAGTTAATTCTAACCACTATCGCTAATTGCTAATGCTACCGACAATTGCTAAAAACAAATGCTAACATTTGTAACAATGCTAATGCTAACTGCTTATGATAATTAATATTATCTAATGCTAAATGCTAATGTTGGTGTTTATGTTAATTGATAATTTTAATGGCTAATGTAACAGTTAATGCTAACTGCTAATGCTAATTGCAAATGCTAATCGTTAATGCCAATTGTTAATGCTAATTGCTAATGCTAATTCTATCAGCTAATGCTAACATTTTCACAATGCTAATTGCTAATCGTAATTTCTGTTATAATGTTATAACAAATCCTAATAGTAATTACTGCTAGCTAATGCTAATCGCTTATGTTAGTGTTAATGTCAATTTCTAATTGTTAATGCTATTGCAAATGCTATTGGCTAATTCTAACATTTGTCACAATGCTAATTAATAATGGTCATTTCTGTTAGCTAATGTTAATTGCTAATGTTGGTGTTAATGCTAGGAGCTAATACTGATTGCTAATGCTAATAGTTAAGGCTAATAACAAACTAATAACTAAATAACTAAATGCCAATTGCTAACAATGATAAATGCAAATGCTAACTGTTAATGGTAATCTATCTAATGATAAATGCTAATGTTGTTGTTTGTGCTAATTACTAATCCTAATAGCTAATGCTAACAGTTAACGTTAACTGCTAATGCTAATTCTAACAGCTAATGCTAACATTTGTCACAATACTAATTAGTAATGGTAATTTCTGCCAGATTATGCTAACAGTTAATGCTAACCACCAATGCTAATTGATTGTGCTAACTGCTAATGGTAATTTCTATTAGTTAATGCTAATGTTGGAGTTAATACTAATTTCTAATTCTAATTGCTAATGCTAATAGTTAATGCAAACTGCTAATGCTAATTGCTAATGCTAATAGTTAATGCTAACTGTTAATGCTAATTGCTAATGCTAACATCTGTTACAATGCTAATTGCTAATGGTAATTTCTGTTAGATAATGCTAATTGCTAATGCTAATAGTTAATGCTAACACTAAGGCTAATTGATAATACTAATGACAATTGCTAACAACAAATGTTAACATTTGTAACAATGCAAATTGCTAATGCTAACTGCTAATGGTAATTCCTATTAGCTAATGCTAATTGCTAATGTTGGAGTTAATACTAATTGCTAATCCTAATTTCTAATGATAACAGGTAATGCTAATGCTAATTGCTAATGCTAATAGTTAATGCTAACTGATAATGCTAATTCTAGCAGCTAATGCAAAGATTTTTCACAACAATTATTGCTAATGGTAATTTCTGTTAGATAATGCTAATTGCTAATGCTAATAGTTAATGCTAATCACTAAGGCTAATTGATAATTCTAATGACAATTGTTAACAACAAAGGACAACATTTGTGACAATGTTAATGGTTAATGCTAGCTGCTAATGTTAATTCATTTTAGCTAATGCTAATTGCTAATGTTGGTGTTAATGCTAATTGCTAATCTTAATGGCTAATGCTAATTTTAAGGCTAATGCTAGCACGTGTTACAGTGCTAATAGCTAATTCTAACTGCTAATGATAATTTGTTTGCTAATGCTTATTTTGGTGTTATTTTGTAACTGCTTATGGTAATTGCTAATTATAACATTTAATTCTAAATGCTGACACGTGTGTTCATTCTAACTGGTAATCCTAACATTTATGTTAATCCTAATTGCTTATTTAATTAGCTAAATGCTAATTATTGCAATAATGGGGTACACCGGGGAAGCACGCATCACAGTTTCTGCAGGATCTGCACTTTCTAGTTATTTTTATTATTTTTCCACCCGCTTCCACCTCCTACAGTTAAAGAGGGATCGCAGGGGTTGCATATCAAAATGACCGGGAATGTATGTGAGAAGTGTGCGTGTTCAAAAATAAGAAAATTTTCCAACCGGATGCCCGCTGTGCCCGTTTAAGGCCTGTTTAATTAATCAAAACTTTTCTCATAACATTCTTTATTGTTTCACATAGAAACGCCATTTAAACTTTAGTTCGTAGAGAGGACAATAATTAATTGATTTATACATTCCTTACGACGTGTTCTCTGGGTAAAATACAAATATAAATGTTGAGCCTGCACAATTGCTATTACTCGGCATGTCTTCTCCTGTTTTAAACGCAAAATCGTGTTTTATAAAACAGTAGATATTACTAACTACCTACTGAAGTTTTTGAGATATTAGGCATGCAATACAGAGCCACACACATCAGTACGAGAGAGGAGGGGAGAAAACTGCTTTGGCTAGAAATGTGATATAAAAATGTGTAAATCAAATATTTACATAAATTTATGATTGAAGTAGCAATGAAGTCATGAAAATTGACATAAATATTGACATAATTCCAAATGTATTTAACATTACTGTCACGTGGTCTTAAAGGCTGCATTTATACCCACGGATGCACCGGGGCAACACACATCGCGGTTTCTGCAGGAGCTGCACTTTCTAAAGGTGCTGGTCATAAAATTGGAATATTATGAAAAAGTTTATTTATTTCCATGATTCCACTTGAAAAGTTAAACTTGTATACTATACACATTCGTTATACACAGCCTGATATATTTCAAGTGTTTATTTCTTTTAATTTGATGATTATAACTGACAACTAATAAAAAACCTAAATTCAGTATCTCAGAAAATTAGAATATTACTTTAGACCAATACAGAAAAAGGAGAAATGCTGGCCAACTGAAAAGAATGAACATTAAACAGATCAACATGTACAGCACTCAATACTTAGTTCGGGCTCCTTTTCCCCGGATTATTGCAGCAATGTGTCATAGCATGAAGTTAAAGTCTTCATGTGAAGTCTGTGGCACTGCTCAGGTGTTATAAGACCCAAAGTTTCATGATAGTGGCCTTCATTTGTTCTGCGTTGTTGGGTCTGGCGTAATACATCTTCTTCACAGGCGGGTTTCGGACAGGATTACAACTCAGTACTAGTGTGTAGCTCAGCAGAAATAGAGAAATAGAAGAAAAAGAATTATACCAGCAGAGATAGTAATAGAAGCATAACTAATAGGAAGCTCTAAAAGAAATAGAGACATGAGGGCTCTCTGAGACATAATCGCATCCAAACATCTTAGTTTACTAACAATAATTCCCATGAACCTTTCAGGACTGCTACTTTATCTAAGATGAACTATAAACATTCTGTCCTGAAAATTAATTGGAAGACTGTTCCATTACTGGGGGTCTTTATAAGAAAAATATCTTCCACTCTCTGTAACTTTCACTATTCTAGAAACCTGCAAGCAGCCTACACTCTTTCATCACAGTATGTGGAGTAGATCATGAAATATTAATAGTTTACTTAAATAGTGCATAGAAAGAACATTTATAGCTTTATACCTGAGTAGTTAATTTGGATTTTAATTGGAAGCCAGTAAAGTTTAATTATATAAGGATGATGTAATCTTTTAGTTCTAGTAAGAAGTCTGACTGCAGCATTCTGTTTTTACTGAAGCTGTATATACCGTACCCCTGCCTGAGCATCCAGACAAGAAGGCACTCCTTCATTTATTTAGATTATGCCTCTCACCTAGTTTTGCTCAAAACATACATCTACATACAGCTGTGTCATCAGCATAACAATAGATGCTGATAGCATATCTTTGAATAATTTTATCTAGAGGGAGCATATACAGGGAAAAAAAATTGTGGGCCTAAAAGAGAACCTTGTGGGACACAAGGTTGACAAACAAATAGTTTCTGTAGAGGGGAAAATAAAGTGATGCAGTTTATGAAGTGAGTGAAAATCAGATACATTCTGAGGTAGATTGGATATCTACTCATAGTGATGGAATTGATATGAAAATAGTAAAAAGGACTATTTATTGTATAGTTATTGTATAGTAGTATCTTTCATTGTGTCATTGGTGTTTTTCTGGAAAGGATGAAAATGGCAAAGGCCATACCACTTTACAAAGCAGGAGACAAACAGACTTTACAGACCAGTATTATTGCTTTCACATTATTCACAAAAAATCAGATAATAAAATAATGACTTAGTGAGTGATATGGTTTTAGGAAAAAATGGTCTACAGAGATTGACAGAAAGAAATATACAATAGGGGTATTTATTGATTTAAAGAAAGCATTTAATACAATAGACAATTACATTTTAATTTCAATGTTGAATGCATATGGCTTGAAAGGATTTGTGCTTAAAACTGGTTAACCAGCTATTTACAGAACAGAAAACAATATGTGCATTATGCTGGTAATACTTCACATGGTTCTGTTTTGGGGCCTAACCTCTACATTATATAATTGACATATATTCCAGTTCGCCTTGTTTTCAGATGACAAAGATTTGTTTTTATCCTGGAGATAGTTAAAATTATTATATGAAAGTATTAAAATTAAATGGTTCAAATTAAGTCTTAGTTCGATTAAAATACATTATCAGGAAATGTGGAATAAAACAAAATGTATGTTTTTTTAAGCAAATAAAAGAAATAATCTTATCTATTAATGGAGATAATATTGAGAGAGTTTCTGAAAGTCATAAGAATTGGCATAGAAATCTCATATATCATATGTTAAACAAAATGATTATTTTATATATGAATATTTGATTTATTTTGTTGATATTGAATGTAGATTACTATTTCTATTGTTTTGGGATTATAAATATTAGGTTTTAATGGCTAAGTTGTTGGAATATGTAGCTGAAGGTATAGCTAACTGATGTGAGGTGCGGGTAATTTTAATTTACAGGCCATAGGATTCTTTATGTTTTACTAAGGGGCAAACAAAAGAGGAAGCTTCTACATTCTTCTTACTGCTCCTTTCAAATCCTGAAAATAGTCACATTGATCTATGTATCCTGAATTGTGTTATAATCCAATACCTTACATTGTGCATTTTCGTGAAAGTAACAAATAAATTACTGTTAATGTAATGTGTAGCCT
>JAOUQV010000023.1:8283688-8301462 GCA_028565295.1 Aspidoras spilotus | reverse complement strand
ATATATACGTGTATATAGCTCATTACAACATGTTTTGTATTTCCAAAGATTACCTTTTAATACAAACATGCAGTTAACAATAACTAAAACTAAGGACTTCTCAGAGAATCTATACTTATTCTGGATAGTTTGACTGTTAATCCTGCTTCTTTTTTCAGCAAAACTAAGCAGAATTAATGTATTCTTATCTAAAAAAAGTTATTTACAGTTCATGTTATTTACAGTATTGCTGCATTTAGCACTGATGCTAGAGTGTTATGATTAAAAAAAGTAATCTGATTACTGATTACTACTCAAAAAATGCAATTAGTTACTTTATTGAATACTTCATTTTAAAAGTAACAGTCTAAGATCCTACAATTACATTAAGCTGCCACGGGATGAAACCCGTGTCCTTTTTGCTGTGAGACACCAGCACTATCCACTGCACTATCGTGCCATACCCTACTGTATTAGAAGTAGTAAATCGTTAGATTAATTCAGACTAAAAATAGTGTACCACGTTATTGACATCACTGTTCTTTACTGACTTGCTGTATTGTACTGTATATAATGTGTAAATGTGTTCTTAATTCAATAGATATTAACCATTCTTGGGTATCAAATATGTGGTTATTTAAACAGATCATTTAATATATTATATGTGTTTAGAAATATTTGACTGACTTTGTATGTTTGTTAAACTGATAGGTACCAAAAACCCAGGATTGTTCAGATTTGTTTTGTGAGATATCAGGTGCCTGACCTGTTGTCACTGTAATGTTTGGTAACTAGTAGGATCTCCCACAGGATAATGACTAGGGTTTATTCCCAATTCACAAAGGCAGGTGGTGGAGTTCATTGTTACATCACCTACCTGAATTAGCTATGCATGTAGACTTTTAGCAGACTTGCCATGAGCAGAACAGTGTATGTCATATTCTGTTTGTAATACTGCTAAAACTGTAAATATAGAAAATTCAGTATTATATATAGTATAGCACCTGTTTATCTATTCTTGTGACCCCTGGTTGAACATGTATAACCTTCACTCAACGACAAACATTACAGACGATATATAAATTCTCTCCAACAACAAAATCTTCAAGTATCCTCCCAAGTTTAAAATCTCATAGCCAACATAAAATATGATGTAGATCATAAGACCCGACATGATCTTTATTTTATTCTTGTTGTTGTTATTACATTAGAAAAGAAATCAGCAGTTTATCAGTAGCTATTGAACACTTTTCAAAGACACACTTGTGGGGTTTTGGTTGCTGGGGTGAGTCAGGCAGATGAAAGTGGGCCAGCAAAAGATCTTGTGATGTTCATGTGCTTCACTTATTTGTCAGTTGCATTATTTGGAGTATGTCACTAAGTATGTGCTTGTGCGTATGTGTGTGTGTGTGTGTGTGTGTGTAATTTGTTTCTATATCTTTGCTTTGTTCCCCATATAGAAAGTTGTCTTTTTTGTAGCATTAATTATCTGCTAAGGTGAGGCACGTGAGGGACAGAGATAAAAAAAATTAATTAATAAACAAACACATATAAACACATACAACGAACGCACACAATGAACTCTATTTCACACTCAGGTTTAAAAACAGATTATAAAACGTAAATGGAAGTCGGCTGCAGGCAATACACAGCCCCAAAAACACATGACACACAGACAGATGCACGTGCCAATTCCAGGGAGGATTTTAATCCCAGTTATGCCAGTACTGTTGAATAAAGGCAGCACCATGACATCTGCATTGCATATAGTGGTACCACTTCTGCACCCACACCCCTAAATGCAGGTCAGTAGCCCATAAATTTTATTAAAATTATTAATTTTTTCACTTTCTTCCACATTATCCACAAGGGACGCCAATCTATCGTAGGGCACATACGCTCACAGTCACACACATTCATACACAAAGGGCTACTTTAGAGACACAAATTAATCTGAAATGCATGTCTTTGGAATGGACCTAGAGAGAACCTGCACAAACCAAATATTTCCCTAGGAATTCTTCCCAGCAAAAATGACCTGGGTTTGATTACCAGGTGTGACAACTCATGAAATTTCTGTGTGGAGTTTGCATGTTTCCACTTGGAGCTAGGTTTTTTAGTGTCTCTAAAGTGTGTGACTGTGTAAATGTGTCTATGATTGAGTGGCACCATGTCTAGGGTTGTTCCGGCCTTTGAGAGAATACTGGGTGAATTGTGTTCACAGATAATGTTCTCTGCAAATATTCCAGAGCCCATTTTGGGATTTCCGATACAGAAGCATTCCTGTATGTGATACAGTGCCGTCTAAGTGCCCGAAGATCATTGGCACCCAGTATGGTTTTCCGGCCTTGACCTTTCCTTTTCTAGCCTTTTTTGCCCTGTCCCAAATTTTTTGAGATGTGTTGCTGTCACGAAATTTCAGTTGAGCCTATATTTGGAAGGAAATTTAAGAATGTCTCACTTTTGACATTTGGTGGGTTTGTCTATGTTCTATGTTGAATACAATATCTGTTTTTGAGATTTGTAAATGATTGCATTCTGATTTTATTTACAGTTTGTACTTTTTCCCAATGTCTTTGAAATTGGGTTTATATATTTATATTAATTAGGAGTTTGCAAAATTGTGTGGCCCCATTGTGGTATACATATATCCAGTATATTATTGTGTGTTTCTGTCTATGTCTGCATACATGCATCTCCTTTCAGGGAAACCCGGCAAGAGCACAAAGGCATGCTTGTCTTAAGGTGTCATGGAGTAGTATATATCAGACACAAGATTGAATGTCCCTTAAGAATGGAGGAAGTGGGGAAAATAGGCAAGTCATTGCCAGCCTGCCACCAAAGAAGCTTTTGACGATGGGCCAAAACAGATGGCTGGGAATGGAGAAACAAGGTCAGAGGACAGCGAACACAACGCTCACCCCTCCTTTGGCCTCACCACATACGATACAGCAGAGCATCATCTGATGTCTGCCTTTCTTTTTAATTAAAATGGATGGTATGGAATAAGAGCTCACTTGTTTTCACTGAAAGGTGCTTAGGGAAGAAGTAAAGATACACAGCGGCTTTGTGCCACCCCGTCGGGATGAAAAGAGCTACTATGTCAGTGCACTGAGTGCGAGCAGTCAAAGATAACCCAGGCCTGATTGATAATAGTCACGACAATGTTTAAAAGACATGTATCTACATGGGAGATGATAACTTGTGGTAACACAACCTCGGGTGGTCTCTGCTACATCCACACTGCCACAATGTGGCCTGGGGCACTTTCCATGTTTTTATGGCCTAATCGGACGTTATCCGATGTCTTCTTGGCCTGTGTCAGGTACTGCGTGGTGTTCACACAGTGCCGGTCAGTCACACTGGAAATGGGTCTACTAGAGGACTAACACATTAGCCTCATTACAGAAACACTCATTCAGTGCTAGTCTATTATACTCGGCCCCAGAGTGCAAGCTATTATTTGTCATTCTATAAAGTCTAGCAACTTTTAATACTTTATACTTTCTACATTTGTTCAACTTCTGGATTTTCATCAATGCTTATATTAAAATTAACCACTTTTTTTTATCATTAAAGCCTCTAATGTTCATGCATGTTTATGTATCTGCTACTTCAGCACCAATTTTTTTTTAATTCTCAGATCCTGGTTATTGAACAATAATTAATTAATACATTGCTTGCAGGTATTAATGGACAAAACCTGACTATTTTCATGGTTACAGCAATAATAAATCAATTGAATATTCACACTATATTGCCAATCGTATTTGCTTACTCATCCAAATGATCGGAATCAGATGTTCCAATTACTTCCATGGCCACAGGTGTATAAAATCAAGCACCCAGGTATCGACTGTTTTTACAAACATTTGTGAAAGAATAGGTCGCTCTCAGGAGCTCAGTGAATTCCAGCGTGAAACTGTGATAGGATGCCACCTGTGCAACAAATCCAGTCATGAAATTTCCTCCTCGCTCCTAAATATTTCACAGTCAACTGTCAGCTGTAATCAAGTCAATACACATACTAATAAATCCAGCACCTATCTGCCTTATTAACTCAGAAGTTAATTTCAACATTTATGATTTATATCATGGTATGATTTATCTCTAAATGAAGCCTGCTAGATAAGATCTTAATCACAAGAACAAAGCTGATCCATGTTCATTAGTTTAAGACCTCGCCCAGTTTCTGAAGGCTTGTTTCTGCCTGTTTCTGGCTGCCATGCTGCACAGATATTGTCTCTGGGTTACGCAGTCTGTGCGATAGGTACAGAGTAAAACAACATCTATATACACAAAGTTATTCACCTCGTTTGTGTTTCCTGTTTCGTTGCATTACAATCTGAATTAAAATTGATTTTATTTAATTATCTAACAGAAAAATAATATATATAAAACATTCATTCATTCATCATTCAGTTTCTTCCACTTAATCCACAAGAGCTCACAGGCCAGCTGATGCCCATCCAACAAGTCTGGGCACAAGGACAGGAACAACACTAGACATGGCACAAATCCATTAGAGGGCACATACATAGAGACACACAAACACATTCATTCACTAAGGGCCACTTTAGAAAGACCAATTAACCTAATGCACCAAATGTGGGAGGAAACTGCAGCAGCCGACAGCAGCACTGGGAAAACATGCAAACTCCACACAGACATTTCCCAGGTTCACAATGCCTGACACATGACCTGCCTAAAATGTTATTGACAACGGTTCGGGTGAAACCTGGAGGTAATCTGAGGCACTGAAAGTGGTAGATATATGTTGCAATAACCTTTATCTCTCTTTTCCTCCTCTGATCCCAGAACCTTTATCTCTCTTCTCCTCTGATCCCAGGACTCCCCTTTCAGTGTACCTTGAGTGCTTCGTGAGCAACATGCCAGAAAGTCAGCCGCAATGCATGCTCAAAATTGAAGTGCTGCTGCTTAGTCCGCCAGCTTCTGTTATGAGTATCTCCTTAGTTTTGCAGACTTATGCTACAGTACATGTCTAGCGGACCCACTGTGACTGACCGAGATTTGCGCCCAGACACGGGCTGGGAGAGGTACGAGAAAAGACACTTGTATAGGGTTTTTACTATTTAGTTTTAGTTATGTCATTGCTGACTGCGGTTTTAATTAGCCCCAATTAAAGTTCTTCAGCTTACGTGGATGGGTCCACTCAAGTGGTCCTGTAACAAGTATAACGTGTAGTTTCATTGAGTTTCATTTACCTTTATATTATATTACCCTATAAGTATATTACCCTATACTTCCGCATATTACCCAACCCTTCCAAAAGTTATTACGACATATCACATGACATCACTTTGCTTATTGTTTGTAATATCAAAACATGACAGGATTTTGTAAAGTACTTTTATTTTACAAACATTTTGCCCTTGATTGTGCAGGGTCATGATTGTCAGTAGAAAAACCCAATGTTTGGAGCAAGAAACAACTAAATACATAACTCTGGTGATTTCATTGCTCATATGAGATCCTGTGCTTTCTCTGAACTGTATGTAGTCTAACCACAGTGTGGGTAAGCGTGGACGTCCAGAACAGAGGAAGCTGAGCCAGCTGCAGTGGAAATGCACTGTAAATAATACTAGATGAGCGCTAGAGACAAAAATAGAAACTGCAAGAGATATGAATATGGTGCATCTTGTAATAAGAAATGTAAAAGTCTCAATGGAGTTAATGCATACAAATCAGCACTTTATATTCTTATATCATGTCATATAGTATATATAAACTGTATTAAGACACCTTGCATATTTCATTTTGAAAGTGATATTGTAAAAGTACTAATGCCTGATATTTGAATGAAGTTGAATTATGAATGGTAATTGATAATGTGCGCTACAATGGATCCTGGAGAATTTGAGACACTCCCCTTTTAACCCATTCCTCCTCGTCTGACTAGTTCCATTATTTTACCTTATACTGTATTCTTTAATCTTAATTAATAAAACATTGACAATAATAATTTGATAATAAATCTTCCTAACCTGAACCCTTGTGTTTTGAAAGGTAATTAAAGGTCAAGGGAGTAACTACTCATTGACCTCTATTCAATCCAGGACGAAGCCAGTGATAGAAGACCCAGCATGCTATATATGTCTAATCAATAAGCAATTATCACACAGTATGCACACAGTTATTTTGGCTTGCATCAAATTCAAAAGGTTTTAAAACAACCAGTTTAACTCTACAACCACATCACAGATTTTTTGTCCACAGACTCCACCCAAACCCACCAGTGTTCAGGGTTTCACAGTGTGGTCAGTGATGGTGTTGTGGAGAGGAATTGTACATAAAAGTGTAATCCACTAAGAAAGCCATTTCTGATTACAGTTATTTGACACAAAACTGTATTTTGGGTTTTGAGAAAGGATTTGCAGCAGCACAGCTGATTCCAGGAGGGTTCCATCCAGAGTAGATTAGATTAATAAACATCTCAAAGCTCTGCGGTTTCCTATGACTGTTTTGCTATGTGGGAAAGTGTCAATTTGGTTTACACGCCACCGAACAAGTCATAGTTCAGCAAGAAGTCAAAGGGCTATATAGAAGGGGTAAAAAGCAAGTGAAGCGTCAAGCATACAGCTGTTTCTATTTACATGAAACACACATTTTCATACTGACATTGTCTGCATATAATAAAAGGTTTACTGGGCTTGTTTGGATTCTGGATTTGTTTGGATTCACCCTGATTGTGTCTGTGTTTGGAGAGTTGTGCATATTTTTATTCAACTATTCAACAGTTTTATTTGTATGAAATTTTCTACAGTGGAACATTTTCACAGAGTAGCATTATAAAAATGTATCAGGGAAGGAAATAATTAGGCATGATAGTTAAGGAGTAATTTAAGCACTATGGAATGTATGAAATGACAAAATACGCTATGACTAGCAAGAGGGGAAAAAACAGGAAAGATGGATACCATTAGGACATCCACATATGTCAGTTTCCCAACTTGAAGACTGTTCCATAACTGAGGGGCTTTGTAGGAGAAAGATCTGCCAGCCGCTGTAACTTTCATTACTTTAGCAACCTGCAAGCAGCCTGCACAATCAGAACGCAGTAGGCAAGGTGGATCATGAAATGTTAATCATTCATATAGATATTGTGGAGCGAGACCATTTAGAGCCTTATATGTAAGTTTTATAATTTTTTATAAATTGTATAGTCCATATGGTATTTAAATGGAAGCCAAATAAGTTCAAAGCTTCATTTATACTTCATCTGCATACATAAATGCATTTATGCGTTTTAAGCGCTATTATCATCACTGCCCACATACTTCTTTGCGTCATAGTTGTTGAGCAACGCATCAGGGCAGTTTGGAATAAAAATAAATCAAACATGGCAATAAATTATATAAATAAAATCATATAAATGTTATAGAGACATGTTTTATATTATGTAATATTATATAGATATATATATATTAATGCACAATTGTCTTCGAAAATTTATGCCATTTCTGCTTCATGTCCATATGGAGGTGATCACATGTTGCACTGCCCCCACGGTCTCTACTGGTATTGTCAAGTCCATCCTGTCCGACTCCGTATGTTTTCAGAAAAAATGCAAGTTACGTACAAAATGAACACCAAATATCCTTATCCGTATTCGTACTTACCGTTGAGCATAAATGAGGCTTAATTAGTTATGTGATCCTAACTTCTATTATGATTAAGCCTCATTTATGATAGGAGTTATGTGATCATTTTTTTAGTATTAGTAAGAGCTCTGCAGCATTTTGCGTTAACTGAAGCTTTTGTAAACACCTGCTGGAACATCCAGACAACAAGGCAATACAATAATCCAATCTAGAAGTAACATAGGCATAAATTAGTTTTCAGCATTATGGAGTGTCATTGTATTTAACCAGTATGAAAGTGCATTGCTGCCACAGATGTATATAAAGCATATACAAAGATGCCTGGTGCAGTCTACCTGAGCCGGCAAGGAAACAGAGAAAAAGCGCTCCAGTGAATGGCTTGGCTGCAGATATTACGCTCTCGAATGATTAATAGACACTGGATCCTAGCACGGGTAAATACCGGGTCATCTGGACTTTGTTGGATTTATTTCCGGTCACTGATGAACATTATGCGTTCAACTGCAACATCCGTGGGTTACTATCGGACTCACTGGTGGACAATACTGCAGAAATTGAACTATCAATTGTCACTGGCGACCTTATTGGATTACTGGGTCGTTGTGTCCATACCGTGGGGTTCGGGGTGAACCGGTCCAGGACAACTTTATGGTGGGGTCAATAAAGAATGCGTGCATCTTCAGTTTGGACTTTCTAAAAAGTGCCAGCACTATTATTGAATATCATGGGGTAATTATTCATCTCAATAGGGTGCCAGTTCGCGTGCGCAGTGGAGAAACTGAACAAACAACCCAGCTGATTTGGATATCAAACTTTGCACATACGCAGGCTTCACACAAACTGCAGGAGCGCAGTGGCCCATAGACAAACTCGAGCTGTGGGAGCTGTGTGGTCAGGCTCCGGAGGACGCGGGGGTTGCCACACCATTGTCAGGGCGCTGTTGGGGAGACGGACAAGTAGCCAGGAAATCTGACTTTTGAGGGGGAGTCTGTGTGGTGTCTGCCACCTTGGAGTAGGGTGGGGGTGTGGACAGGACCACTTGGCATGCAACGTGACTGGAAATAATGTTAATGGTTTTATGTTTTATTTTATATGTTTTTGCAATTTTTAATTATTGGATGTTGCAATGTGTTAATTATAGATAGCTTTATTAATTAGATGTTAGTTTAGGTGTTTATTAGTTATTTGTGTTGTATCTATCATTGTAGGTCAGAGTAGTGTTGGGAAAGGGGTTAGGGAGGTTTTCGGGGGTTAGCAATAGCATTGTTAGCTGCAGAGCTTGTGTGCACTTATTCTGCAATGAATAAAAGAGCAACTAGCAGCTAGCAGTGAAATGCTTTAAACGTTATAAAGATGCTGATCACATGACAATCCTCATGAAATGTAACTCCAAGGTATTTAAAGTCTTCCACTCTTTCCACTTCTGTGGCATTGATATGTATATTTGCAATATTTGCAAAAATATTTACAAAAAAGAAAAAATTATCAATTCGAACATTACATATCATTAAATATATAACAACCTGGAGGTGTGTAACAATTGTGCACCTTGTATTGAATAATCTCACAAAATCTGTGATAAACCTGAAGATATCTATGTTGTTGCTATTAGTAGTATACAAATGCTGGGTAGTTTGCATTAAATTTTCAAAACAAAAGTTTAAAAGATTATAGTTATAGGTGTTCAAATAATTTGTGTTACAACCTTATCCGGTTTCCCCATCTGTATATATGTACTAGAAAGAAAAATTATTGCTTTTTATATATGTAAGTATAAAGTTAAAATAAGGTTCATTTTTTTCCCCAATGTCAGTGACAGTGGCAAGGAAAAACTCCCTGAGATGGTAAGAGGTAGAAACCTTGAGAGGTACCAGAAGTAAAACCCATCCTCATTGGGTTGTAACAGATTAACCACAGCACTCTCTCACTGGTAGAATGTGTACCACTGAGAAAGAGAAAGAAATGATTAGGCATGATCATTTTAAAGGAGTAATGTGTTAGATTACAAATTCCGATAAGACCAGGAATAGGAGGAAAATAGTTAAAATGAGATCTAGAGCAAACAACAGGAACAAGGGCTTCCTGAGTCATTAGGGCATCCAAACCATTTAGTTGACCAACAATCTAGTGCACATAACCCACCAGATCTGCAACTGTACTTAAGAGGAACTAACACTATAAGCAGTCGTAGGCTTGTGGTTAAGGAACCAGCCTTGCCACCGGAAGGTCCCTGGTTCAATTCCAGGTACCGACAAGTCATGGCTGAAGTGCCCTTGGGCAAGGCTTCTAACCCCCAGTTGCTCGCCGTGCTGGCTGCTCACTGATCCTGGCACGTGTGCTCACTTCACCAGTGTGTGATTATTTGTGTGTTTCACTGCACATATGGGTTAAATGCAGAGGACCAATTCCGCTGTGTGCAAACATAGTGGCAAAATGTATCGCTTTCACTTTCAGAATGCTTTACTAAACAAAAATGTCTTGAGTCTAGACTTAAACATTGAGACTATGTCTGAATGCCAAACATTAATTGGAATACTATTCCATAACTGGGTCTTTGTAAAAGAAAGCGCTGCTACCTGCTGTAGCTTTCATTATTCTAGGAACCTGCAAGCAGCCTGCACCTTTTAAATACAATAGGCAAGGTGGATCATAAAATATTAATGGTTCACTTAGATACACCACATTTGGATTAAGCATAAGAAAATGAAAGAATAATTAATGTGGCACAGCAAGAAGGACCCGGGTTCAATCTCAATGTAGGACAAGCCTGGGAATTTATGTTTTAAGTTTGCATGGTTTGCCCGTGACCCGGTGCGGGAGAGAATGAATGAAAATTAATTATTAATTATTATTAATTATTATAATTAATTAAAATGAATTAAAATGTCCTGTGATTAATGTGCAAAGAATTCATGAATTGCCCGTTTAAGTTACTCTACAGAATTTATTTGAAAACTATTACGAATCTCACCGCACCTTCTGTGCTCGAGCGCAATCACACATGGTGGCGAATCGGATGAAGTGATTCGATTCAGGGGATGGTCCGTGAGAATCGATTCGTTGACATTGTGAAGCCTTTGAGTACAGTGCGGGCGGGGGGCGCGTGCTCTCTCCGGGGCGGGCTTTCCGCTAAACGCAGCGGTAGAGGCTGCTCCATTATCGATCACTCGGGAAAAAGTCTTCAGGGCGGAGGTGGGCAGGATAGATTTCCGTACGGAGGACGATTGCGTAGTGTTTGTGTGTATGTGTATTAGTGTGTGTGTGTGTGCGCCTTTGGTGTGGTCGGATCACGGATTGATCTGAAACTTGTTTATCGCTCTCGGACTGACCGTTTTGTAAGAATAACCCTGTAAGTGTGTGTTTAATTGGAGAAACACGCTCTCGTCTTCCGGCTGTTTTTGGAAGTCGTTCAGATTCACGTCGCTACTTCGATTGTTTGCTGCTTGTGTTTTTCGGGGCGCGGGCGATCGGCGCGAGGAGCTGCGCCGGAATCCGAGCGTGCGTGGAGGAGAGAAGTTGGAGGGGGACGGGGTAAAAGAGGGATTGTTGACTCGTTTGCGTGAGGCGCGGAGTCTCCGGGTCGCTCCCTATCGCGCGCGCTGGATGGATGGGCATGGGGCAAACGGGATCTTACTACCGCGGGGCTGAGCGCCTTCTCACCGCCTATCTGCAGCTCCTCATCACCCTTTCACTCCTGATCCACGCTGGTGATTATTCTAATTCACTTTCTCACTCAGTCAGGCGTTATACGGGTTTATAACACTTCTATTACTGAAACATGAACGTCAAAGACTGGTGTAAAAGTAGCTCGTGTCATTTATTTCTTAATCCTTAAGACAAATTGTGCTTCTAAAAATAATATCAACAATATTAATATTAATAGTTATAATAATAGTAATGACGTGAAATTATTCAATGATTGTTGGAACAGGTGTGCCCCATCAGTCAACACAAAGCCGATTTCACACTCCGGGCCTCATCCAGACGTGGGGCACTTATCTTGATCTTTACTAATTTGTTAGAATGATGCTGATTCATACAGAATTAAACTAAAACTATGAAAAGTGCCCAGATTCTATCAAAATTTTAATCTTATTATTATCATTCATCCTTGATGGTTTCCTGATGTTACTCTTAAACATCTGTCTCAATACGTATATTTATCAAAAAAATTAGCGACACATGTTAACTCATATACAGTAGATCTATGTCAGTAGGACATTTCTTTTCTAGAATCCTTACAAACAAGATAATATAGATTATATAGATATATTGACATCTAAACCTACATATTTAAAGACATAGATAAATATCACATAGCTCATTTTGGTTTCTAATCTGAAATTAGAATCTAATTGACATACGAGGAATTGTTTTATTCTGAAAGCTATAGTCTTCCTAATTTTGTGTCTGTCTTAGATGGAGATCTTTTTTTTCCGCAGTAAACCAAGGTTGCAGGGTTGTGTTTTCAGAAATACCAACAATGTGACACATGCCAAATACCTTTAGTCTTTGAGGATGTTAGTCGACTTTGCCCAAAAGTGCCCATTTGTATTAAAGGAGCATATGGTTTCCGAGAGCTTGGCTTGTGTTTGTACAGATGAGAGTGTGAACCCATTTGGTGTAGTGTTTTCCTTTGTGTTGTTTCTCGATGCGATTCGGAGCAAAAGGCAACGTTAATAAAACAACAACATTAATACAGTGTTCCTGCAAGATAGTCACTGTATAGGGTTGTTGTATAGGGTCCAGTTCCTTAAATGTCTGCCTGTTATGTATACTTTTGTAAGTCATTACTGTTATACTAGCCACTAATGTTTTACTGTGTGCCATGAAGATCCTGATGAACTTCATCTGTAGATACTGTCCGTGTTTTGGTAACTCTTCATTCACGGTTTTAACTAAAATCATTTTTATTAACGTATTACAGCCTGATATTTATCTCAGTCAAGTCAAAGTTTGGTATTGCAACTTTAAGATATTATAATTATTATTATTTTAATTATTATTATTATATCACAATGCTTTGTCTCTACCATTTTGCTGGAGACCTGCAGCCTTAGGGTAGTCGAATGCACCCATTATTTGCACTTCTAACGTGTTTAAGAATAACAATTTGTCTTCTTGGTATTATTTGCCTTGCAAATTTGCAGTGCCAGAGAGTGTGTGTGACAGTGTGCTTCAGTTTTCTCACGATTGCAGTAACTAGTAGGCATTTTAGACATCTCTGACAGTGGGTCGACAAAATATTCTGTATTTGTGTTTTCAGCCATGTATCTCCGCCAGACTTGGTGATTGTCCAGAAATGCAGGGAGTCTTGATTACATTTGACTGAACGGCTTCTGTCTTTTTGTCATTTCTAATAGCTTGTGGCTAGACAAGATGAGTGAAAATGTAGCTCTTGTCCTACAGCCTAGACATGATCTAGTAAACATGCATGGAAATATCCAAACATATTTTTCAACTCTCAGAAAATATTTCAGGGAGATGACTGGTTGTAAAATACTGCATGTAGTTGCTTGTATTCAGATGCTGAAGTTCACTTCTGGAAGAGAAGGACAATGGATTGGTGGTGGTAGTAAGTGTGTGGAGGGACATGTGGGGGTGCAGTTGACCTCGCTGCCCTGGCTAAATTCCACATCTTGAAATTTCACTCACTTCACACACCGGTGAGGGCCCCTCAGCAGCTGAGGAGTGCCTCGCAATGCTCCTGGCCACCCTGAGAAAATATTTCCAGTGGCTTTAATTGCAACAAGGGTGTGCTCTGTGTAGCAAAACGACACACTTCGGTTCTGCAAATTAACTCAGCCTGTGAAACAAACACCTTGTTTTTTTCTTTAAGTTGCTCTCTCTGGCTCTCCCTCTCAGCCTGCGGTTTATTACGAGCTTGGTTTTATGATCTCGTCTGAACCAGAGAAGAACACCAAGGACTTTGTTCTTTTCACGCCTTGGGCACTGAGGCTTTGAGTTTACATTTTACTTGAAAAAAAAACATTTTAGATCCACAATATTAGAATTTTGACAGTGCGCATGGTATATGCAATGTATCTATCTATCTATCTATCTATCTATCTATCTATGTACAAATAATATATATAACCTGTATGTATATATTTAAAATATATACATACATATATATATATATATATATATATGCAGTAATGTGGAGGTTTCAAAATTCCTTATTTTATTCAGAACATAGATTACATATCAATTGTTTTATCTGAGAAAATGTATTATTTAAAGAGAAAAATTTAATGATTTTAAATTTCCTGACAACAACACATGTCAAAACAATTGGGACCATGCCATGTTTGCCACTGTGAGACATCCTCTTTTCTCTTTACAACAGTCTGTAAACATCTGGGGACTGAGAAGACAAGTTGCTCAAGTTGAGGGATAGAAATGTTAACCCGTTCTTGTCTAATATAGGATTCTAGTTGCTTAATTGTCTTTTTTGTCGTATCTTCTGTTTTATGATGCGCCAAATGTTTTCTATGGGTGAAAGTTCAGTACCCGGACCCTTTTTTTATGCAGCAATGAAACTGTAATTGATGCTGTATGTGGTTTGGCATTGTCATGTTGAAAAATGCAAGGTCTTTGAAAGAGATGTCGTCTGGATGGAGCATTGCTCTGAAATTTGCATATACCTTTCAGCATTGATGGTGTCCTTCCAGATGTGTAAGCTGCCCATACCACACACACTAATGCAACCCCATACATCAGAGATGCAGGCTTCTAAGCTTAGCACTGATAACAACTTGGGTCGTTCTTCTCCTCTTTAGTCCTAATGACACGGCGTTCCTGATTTCCAGAAATAACTTAAAATTTTGATTTGTCTGACCACAGAACACAGTTTCCATACATATATACATATATTGCCACAGTCTATTTTAAATGAGCCTTGGTCGATTAAAGACGTCTGCGGTTCTGGATCTTGTTAAAATATGGTTTTAAAATATGAGTTTTAGCTGGCAACGATGGATGGCACGGTGAATTGTGTTCACAGATAATGTTTTATGGAAATATTCCTGAGCTCATTTTGTGATTTCCAGTACAGAAGCATGCCTGTATATGATGCAGTGCCGTCGAATCGTTTGTTGATATTATGCACTGTAGATGATGATATCTTTAAACTCTTTGTAATTTTACACTGTCTTTCTGATATCGCTCCACTATTTGTCGGCGCAGAATTATGGGGATTGGTGATCCTCTTCCCATCTTTACTTCTGAGAGCCGCTGCCTCACCAAGATTTTGTTTTTATAACCAGTCATGTTAATGACCTTTCGCCAATTGACATAATTAGTTTATGTCCAGCCTGTCCCTGTCCCAACTATTTTGGGATGTGTTCCTGTCAGGAAATTTCAAAATGTCTCACTTTTGACATTTTATATGTTGTGTTTTATTGTGATAATCAGTTTTTTATATAGTACTTTGTACTATATATATATATGTGTGTGTGTGTGTGTGTGTGTTAAATATTCTGTATTTAAATCTTTATATATTATTTCAAAATATATTACATAGTACATATTGACGGTTGACTCTATCATCTCTATTTGGTAGTAGACCGAGACATTCAAACACAAACTGATAAAAGTATGATTTGTATATGTGGCACTGCTAGTAATATTTTATAATTTGCTGCCCCCACCTGGGGGACCCCTGAGACATTCCAAATCTTGCTCACTCTAAAATTACAGCTTTAGGTTACTATGCTGACTGGCCTACTTTCCCTATTCCACCACCTTACCACCCCCATTTGTTTTCTTATCAAGTGTCCCGTTGTCATTGTTATTAGTATGATCATGGATCCTATTGCATTTCTACCCTCATGGCAGTCTTTTTGAAGTTGCAGGTTCAGGTGACGTGCTAATTGTGTTTCAGCCAACTAGCCACAAAAAAGCGATCAACCGTTCTGCAGGTGGTCATCTATAAATAATCTTTAAATGTATAAATGTATAGACATGTCAGGTCTGTGACTACATATTTGGATCTAAGGAAATATGAAAGAGTTTGAGCTCAGATCTAAGCTTCACTATGCCTTTTTCAGTTGTATCAAGTCTCAGTTGTATGTGTAATATAAGTGTGGTGAACAAACTCAAATGAAACAATAATTATTTTCCAACTTTTAGCTAAGTTCCTTCTTCCTGTAGTAAGTGTTTTAGACAAGTGTCAAAGGGGAACATCTTGCGAGTGCCCCATCCATGCAGCTGGGTGAAGTGCTGGAGGCGTACAAGCTTGTCGGGTGACAAGGTCATATGTGGCCTCTGTGAAAAACCTCTCTGTTTGTGGGAGAGATTTGGGACATACATAGCTGATGCATTTAAATCAACAATTTGGCCTTTTAGCATTTGTTTAATATACAGTACAGATACATGGATTATAACTAAGACATGCAGCAGAAAGTCTGAATCTATTTCCCTAGTTCTACATTTAATCAGACAGGATGCTATAGAGGTATATAATTCCGTATCCATATTGACAGGTAATTATATGCCTTTCTCCTGGCATTTCTAAAGCATTTTTGTGATACAACATGGCTTCAGCTTGTCCTCCATATTGTTTTACCTCTTGTCAGTGAAACCCAATCTCCCTATGCTTTGTCATGCCGGCTGCAGTGGAGGACGTTGAGTTGATCTTTCGCCGATGGCCGCACTATGGCATCATCTGATAATCAAATTAGGAGGATTTGAATGGGCTAATCTTGCAGGTTACCGTGGGAGGCTGTTCAGTGTGCAAGACTGAGTCATTGCAAGTGTGTTAATGGAGAGGCTGGAGCTGATATCAGATTATGAAAGGCTTCTTTAAACTACTCTCTTTCTCTCTCAGTGTTTCTTTCACTCTCTATCTATCTCTCTTCCACGCTTTCTTAGGTTTTTCTCTGGCATTCTATCACTCTCTGAGGTAATGCACTTGGAACACACTTTAAAGCAAGTCGCAAGCTAATGGTGTATGAATGTTCTTTTCTCAGTCTCTCGCACTCTCTTTTATTTTTTGCTATGTCATCACCAGATAATGGAGTGAAGTGCTTTGCGTGTGAAAATTGCATAATTAATAATGAAACAGAGCCTTGTAGCATTTTTAAACAGTCCACTGTACCATGTGTACATGATAGACATTTGCATCCATATACATGGTATAGCAGAAATATTGGAGGATTACACTGTAAAGCACAATAAAGTAACAAATTAATGACAGGGCTGCTATCCAATACAAAAATCACAGAAAAGTACAGAAGTGCAGGGATATTTATTTAACACAAAAGATACTCGACACTAATGACAATAAATAACAAACACGATCAGTAAGGTCAGGTGATGAACGTAGCATGTAAGGAGACGGGATCAGAGCCTGCTGGTTCCGATCGGCTTAGGCAGCTACTGTCCACAGGAACCAGCAGCTGTGAAAAGACAAAAAAACACTGAATGCACAAACAGGAGCTGAATATCACACACACACACAACAGCAAAAACCGCACACATCCACACAATCGCTCAATGAAGGCACACACACCCTATCTACACCTCTGATTTAAAACACAGACTAATTAGATGAAAATGGGTGTGGTTCATTCATAAATGCGCAACAGGGCACACATCCCTCATGGATCTCCCAAAACACATACTGACAAACATTCTCAGACACAAACACACACAGAGACAGACACAAATACAATGACACACAGACAGACAAATGTGGAAAATCACAGTCCCAGTGAAAAAAACAGAGATTTTAGTCCAAGTCACGCTGCAAGCGCTAAATACCGGCAGCCCTGTCACATTTATAATTTATAAAAGTAATTTGAGGTAAATTTATATTAAATGTCCTAAGTTTAACAGTTCATAAGATTCTATCCCACTACATATACGACATAAATAATATTTAAAGGAAAAACCTGAAAAAATGAGTATTATTTTAAGAAGGTGATGATATTAGCCAATGTGTAGCTATAGCTGTTTATTATCTGCTTATGTGTTGCTGTTTTTTGTTGGTGTTTCTAGGTCAGGGCACTGGTTGGTACGCATTGCTTTCACAGTAGAAAAACCTCCTCTCTTTTTATCCTTTGAGGTGCTGTTTTATTTGATCTTATTAGTGCAATAAACACTCTTCTGTTGATAAGAGGAGATTTTACACGTTTGTTCAGTCGGCTTCTCTTTATTCTCTCTCTCTCT
>JAOUQV010000023.1:8224219-8234695 GCA_028565295.1 Aspidoras spilotus | reverse complement strand
CAAGACGTGCACCAAAAATTTGTCCTCTTTTTAACTCTGGTATGTCACCCATAATGATGTGTGCATTGCAATTTTTTTAAGCAAAACTGTGCTCTTACCCTGCTAATTGAACCTTTACACTCTGCTCTTATTGGTGCAATGTGCAGTTAATGAAGATTGTCCACCAGGCTTGTCCAATTTAGCCACCCACACTAAAATGACAGGTGTTTCAGTTTCATTGTCTAACCCCTGTAAGTTTCCCTTTTGAGTCTGCTTCCTCTCAAGGTTTATATTGGTTATTGTTTGTTGATTAACGTCATCTTCAGCATCAATGGCCATTTAAACGACAGGAACAAGGACATACACATACACAAGTTTCACACCTTTCACACAAAGTCATACTGTATATCTATACACAGTGACAATTTAGCATTTCCAATTTACCTGAACAGCTTGCCTTTGGGCTGTGGGAGGAAACCAGAGTACCCAGTGTAAACCCTTGCGAACAGGGGGAGAATAATTAAATAATCAACATAATATTTCAAACTTAGAATCTGAATTATCTAGATATTATCTGAAAATGTTTTAAAATGAATTATTTTGGATGTTTTAATTATCAATAACACTTCGAGAATTACTGTAATTGGTCAATCCTAATAGCATAATTGTCACACTACGCATCTTCTTCTTCCTCCTCTTCATCTTCCAGCTTTTTCCTGTCACCAGGGGTAGACACTACTGATAAAATGTAATATTTCCACCACAAATATCCCAATATCAGGCACCTAGGCATGCAGACTGCATGAAAAAAAATGTGAAAGAAAGGGTGCTCTCAGGAGCTCAGTGAATTTCAGCCTGGAGCTGTTATAGGATGCAATCTGTGCAACAAAACCAGTAATAATATTTCCTCGCTGTTAAATATTCCACAGTTAACTGTCAGCTGTATTAGAAAAAATTTGGAAATGTTTGGGAAAGACATAAACTCAGCCACGAAAGTGGTAAACCACTTTAATGATATTATTTTACAGTTATTTCAGTTACTGTTGCCTTTATATGATCTTGAACCAGTCCGTCTATTCTCCTCTGACTTCTCACATCAACAAAGCATTTTCATCAAAACAAGCAAGTTGTCTTTACCACCAAAGGTGTACATAATAAAGTGGCAAGTGAGTGTACATACATACATATATAAACTGTATATACAGTATGTATATTTGCATAGATAATTTGCATTTATATAAATATTACATATATTATCTTATATATTTGTACAATGTTTGTATTTTATTACAGTATTACAACTGTGCATTATCACTTTTGAGTAAAAATTGCTCTCGAATTTGTTGTTTCGTATTCCGATAAACCTAGTATAGGTGTCTCTTTTTTCTAACAGTAGCCAGGTTTCTCTACACATTAAAGTGCTGACTGCTGCTTCTTTTTCTTGGCTCTCATTTATAATCCTTATATCCATGTTATTTGCAGCCCTTTCTCTTTCTCATGAAGCATAATTGCTGGAGATGTAATTTCCATTTCTTTAACCTTCTCGTCCTTCTTCATCTTCCAGTAGAACATGAGGTTTTTCTCAGGGTAGGTTACTACAGACATAGGCAGCACGTAGATGCACTTTGTCTCCATGGTAATCAAGCGAAAAGTAAGGACTGACAAGCAGAAAGACCATGAGCATGCTGGAAGTCCAAACTTAGAAATAAAGTATAAGACATTATGAAAAAGGAAATTTGCAAAAATATTTTCTAATGTAAATAAAAATATACTTACAGTAGCCATCATATTGCCAACTGCAGAGCCAAGATATGCACAGAAAAATGCTAGGTGATAAACAGAAAGGCAATTGATGTCATTATTGGCTGATGGCACTAGCAATGATACTTACACAATTTTAATCATTTGCAAGTACTACTGAGGCAGATAAAATAGTTCTAATAGTCATCATACCACAGGCTATAGACAGTAGATGGACCTGCCAGTTGAGAGCATAATACATTCCGCCAATTGCAATGCAAGCCAAGGCAGAGTTGTATCCCCACAGTCCCAAGTAAATACTTTGGAATGGTGATGCGAGAGCCAAACCTAAAATAAGAAAGTTACAGTCACAGATAAAGTGCTGCTGAGCAAGACAATTAATCCGTAACTGCTTCCTGTGCACTTTAGTATGGGACAGCACACTGCTCCAAATAAATTTAGGTGCTAAATTCACCTATGGGGTTCAATAAAGTATCACTGATTAGGGTTTAGACACGTAGTGCAGGAACCATATTGTATTTGCCAGGATTTGATCATTATTAAACAGTATTTCTCTGTTGAAGCGCATCATAGAGGAAAGACAATAAAACTCAGAAACACCAAGTTTTGCAAGAAGGTAGAGCAGGTGTGAAATAATATTTATATGGGAATTCTTTAGAGAATGTTTGACACTTTAGAATGCATGATATCATAATCAGCCCGTCCCCTCAGAGGTTTGATGGTTTTCAATAGCTCAACCGTGTATGTACAGTATATACACTTTGCAATTTTTAACAGCCATATGCTAAATAAAAATTTCCCTTCAGAAAAAAATATAAAAATCTTACCTGACACCATCCCAATAGCTGAACCAATTACAGCATGCACACAAGTAAGTGGTGAAGAAATAAGCAGAGCCAAAATGACTATGCCTCCTGTCCAAGGATTGTCACAACCATAGACTTGTCCAATGCCCACAGGAATGGAGCGGAACAGCTGTGAAAGTAGGAGTTCCAGGGCACATGATTCAAAATGTAATAAATATGTTCTGCAGTCAATAAGTGTGATGGGCCACAGTTGCACAAACTAACACACTATATTGTCAAAAGTATTTGCTCATTCATTTCCTAAGCCAGCAATCAGGTTCCAATCACTTTCATAGCCACAGGTGTATAAAATCAAGCACCTGTTTTTACAAATATTTGTTTAAGAATAGATTGCTCTCAGGTGTTCAGTGGATTCCAGCATGGAACTGTGATAGGATGCCATCTGTACAATTCAGTCGTGAAATTTCATCACTCCTAAATATTTCACAGTCAAATGTCAGCTGTATTATAAGAAATGGAAGTATTTGGGAACGACAGCAACTCAGCTACGAAGTGGTAGGCCACATAAACTGACGGAGCGGGGTCCGCAGATGCTGATGCCCATAGTGCGAAGATGCAGAGTCATTCATTACAGACCTCCAAGTTGAAGCTGCAAAGTGTGGACCAATGTCATATTGAACCCTGTGGATTAGGAATGCGATGTCACTTAAGCTCATATGTGAGTCAAGGCAGGTGAACAATTACCTTTGGCAATATAGTGAACATTGTAAGAGCTTTGTGTTGTTAAGATAGACATATGTTGACCTGTGGGATAGGGTTAAGCTGACTGAGCATCCCAATGTTTAAATTGATAAATGATTGATAACTGATATAACACATTTGCCTAAACAAAAAGTTCTACTTAAATATCAGAAAGTTATTATCATATATTTGCCCCTTGTTCCATTTACTGCAAGCTGCAGCTATTGAAATTAGGGCACTTATTTACTGTATGCATTGACTATGACTATGTGCTCTGTGTTTTGGATTACATAAAATTTCTTCTCATGTCTTGTGATTACAATCCCGATTCCAAAAAAGTACAAACTGTAAATAAAAACAAAATAAAATAATTTACAAATCTCAAAAACTAATATTGCATTGATAATAAAACATAGACAATATATTAAATGTTAAAAGTGAGACATTTTGAAATTTCATGGCAAATATTGGGTCATTTTAAATTTCGTGAGAGCAAAATATCACAATAAAGTTGGGACGGGGAAATAAGAGGCTGGAAAAGTTAAAGGTATAAACAATTGCAGCTAATTAGTGCAAATGGCAATAGGTCATGTGTTGATGTGTTGTTGTAACGAAATTTAAAATCACCTATTTTTTCTTTTTAAATGATACATTTTCTCAGTTTAAACATTTGATATATTATCTATGTTCTAATATGAATGAAATATGCAATTTTTAAACTCACATCATTGCATTCCGTTTTTATTTACAACATGCACTTTGTCCGATCTCTTTCGGAATCAGGTTTGTTTATGTTTCCTATGTTGTCAGCATGCATTTGAATTATTCTGTCCATTTAATTTTTTTATGTACCTTGAAAAGTAACGCTCACTTTTTTCTTATCTAAACCTTCAAAACTTTTGATTTTGGGACTGTAGTCTTTTCTTGCTCTGCATTTTACTCTTGTATTGTTGCTCACTAATAATTGTTCCAGTGTGTGATTGTGCTTTTGCTAAATATAAAAACTTTATTTCATGCCCACAAAATTAAGAAACTTACCAAAGGATAATCCAGCTCAGACCATGTGATGTTAGGAATAAAGGTGCTTGGCTGGATGAGTACCTGGGGGAAGTAGAGGTTGTAGTGTCCTGTAGCTACTGTATGAACACACTCCAGAATATTAAAAGGCAGGTTTAAAACAGGCAGATCCCACCGACTGCTGATAGAAGCTAGGGCACTCGAAACAATCGGACTGTAAAACATGAAACATTTAGGATTTATTATCAAGAATGATAACAGAGCCGTCAATGCTCAAACAAGTTGAAAATGCCTAGTGCTATTTTTCTGAACACAAGTGATTTGTTTTACATTGTAATGTCAGCTGTTTAGTTCAAACAATTCTAAGAATGTTTTAAAGAATCTTAAAACAGATATGCCCTAAGACATATCTAACTCCAATAGTCTAAATAATATTCAACATCTAAGTGGCAACCTTAACATAAATTAACCACATCAGTGGCATATCATGGCCCTAAATGTTAGTTATGTCACAATCAACTCTCAAAGCAGAAGGAAACACTTGCCAGCTACAAACGGAGAATATATTTATGGTGCCATTGTTTTGAGAACAACTTTATCTTTAGGCTATTTAAATAACACATGTATTACAGGTGTACCAAGAGTGGAGTAACCACCAACAAATATACAGCTCAAAGTCACACAATGAACACCCATACGTGGTTGATCCGAGAGGTGACTGTACAACTACAAGTAGAAAGGCAAAATAGTGAAGCTGCTGCAGTAGACATTGGTCAACTTGCATTTAGAGGATTCTCACCACCTTTCTCTGTTCCCCAATGCCTGAAATGCTGTAATTTATCCAAAAGATGGTCCTACCAGTTAATTGCCAAGAGTTCCTAAGACAGCAATTCAGATCAGCTGAATCAGGTCAAAGCTGAAATTTTAACATCCCCAAACCATCACTGACTGTAGAAACTTTAAACTATAACTTAAGTGACGTGGATTCTGTGTCTCTCCTCTCTTTCTCCAGATTCTAGGACCTTGATTTCCAAAAGTAAATGCAACATTTGCCTTCATCAGAGAACTTAACTTCATTAATCTACCCCACATTTTTGAATGAGTTTTGTTTCAATCCTCTTCAGAGTGCTGTTATCCCTATTGTACACTTTTTTCTACTACATCTTTCCCTTCCTTTCACACCTGTATTAACGTTCATGGACAAAGAGTTCTGTAAACAGCCAGCCTCTTTAGCAAAGACCGTTTGTGTCTTTCCATGCTTGTGCCAAGTGTCAGTGTTCGTCTTTTAGACAACTGTCAAATCAGCAATCTTCCCTATGATTGTGGAGACTACAGAACTAGATTGCATGGCCCTTGCAGTTGTTCTGAGTTAAGGCACTAGGTGTCTTCAATATTGGACCTTTTCACAATATTCTAATTTTCAGATTTTGAATTGTATATATTCTAATTTTATGACCAGCACTTGTGTTTGTGTAAATATGGCCAGCACTTTCTTGGAAAAGATGTTTTTAACATCAGTGGGATATTTCCTAGTAAAATAAAGTTTAAATAAAAAAAAAAAAACATGTGACTATTAGAGGCTGCCTAAATCAACCTTAACATCCCAATAGCTTACTACACACTGCACAGGATCACTAGCCCTTATAACCATCACCTGAGACTAATTGGAGAGAGCAGCAATTGGGCTAGAGCTCCTTGTGGGTCAGCAACTTAACTTTGGTGTTATTTTGCTACTTTGTACTGTGTTTTCATATTCGGATATTTGCTCTCTGACTTTGGATTATCTTGCTTGAAATACCGATGCTTTTTGCTATGCCATAATTATTTGTTTATTGACCATGAATCACGTTATTTGGATTTTGCAGCATCTCGAACACTGACTGTATTTTATTTTTGGTTTTATTTTTTCAAATTAAAGCCCTGGACTTATGGTTCTGATAAAAATTTGTTATATTCTAGTTCAGGCACAGCAGTATCTGCGAGTTCAAGTTTTTTTTATGTTCATTCTAAGGCCGTAATGCGCCCCACTTATTCGTTTCAGCCCTGCCATGGACAAACCCTCCAAGTGATTCGGGACAGGTGTGTGCTATCCATGTTCATGATCCTATTCATACATAGGTTGTGTTTTCTGTGACAGGTGCGGATCATTATATGTATATGAGTTTATTTGTGTTGTCGGTGTGTAAAGTAATTAAAGTTATGTTGCAGAAAGTGTTGTGGATAAAGTAACTAAATTAACGGGTTAAAGTTTAATTCTAAATATTGTTTTGTGTGTTGTGTTTTATGACTCCTAGCTGTAATTCTTGTTTTAGTGTAGTGCTTTGTTTGTTAGGTTTTGTTTCTCCCTTTTTGTAATGTCATCTGATGATGACGTTGTCATCCATCATGAGTATGACCCATGGCTCATGGCTTCGTCAGATTCAGATGACATGGAACACATGGATGAGTTTCTGTTTCATTTAATTAGGAAAAAATAAAGATTAAGTTCCTCCGTCTCCCGATCTCTGCACTTAGATGCACACCTCTTCCGGCATGCCCAGTCCTGCATTCCCGACGCGGCGCGTTTTCGAGCTCTCCAACGCACCCTCCATCACTTGTCATGTGTGTGCGGCTTGTCTTTAGTGTGCGAGAGTAATGATGATTGGGACGTCGCCTGGGCGCATTACAAATATAAAATGATGCAAGATACAAGAGAAAAGGTTTGATACATTAAGACATCTAAAAGTCATATTGGTTAGTCACATAATTTTAACAAAGTTTATAGACCATTTAAATAAAAAAATTATTTCTGTTTATAAAACCATTCCTAAATCGAAATGTCACCCCAAAAATTGGACTTGAATTGCCAGACACTCTGAGATTCACACTCCTAACAGCAAAGCCATCCTGAATTTCATGGAATACATTGTAAATTGAATTACAAATTTACAAATGCTATTATGTTCAATATACACATGCTTTACAGAAAATTCACAAAAATTGTATTTTGTATACACAGACCATGCATGCTGGTTAATAATTATTTATTCAGTGTATAGCTAATTTCAACTTTAAGGCTAGCCTGACTGGCAAGAACGCACAAAAGAATAAAGGCTTGACTCTCACCACGCCATTGACATGAAGATGTTGGGTAGTAGAAGCCACCAGTACCAGTCACCGGCATTTGAGAAAACGGCCATAAAAAGACCAACCAGGATTCCATTGTATCCATGCAGACCTGCTGCAATCGCATCTCTAAGATCAGATTAGACTGGAATCACACTGACCCAAAAAGGACAAATACACAAATTATAATATTTGATAAATTGCATCATGGATATACCTATTTTGTTTGAGAATGAGAGCTGAGATTGTGGCAAACAATGCACCAATAAAGCCATTGAGAGCCCACCATCTGTTCTGCAGTATCAGTCCAGCAAAGATGATTAGCCCACTCAGGGGGTTGTTAACAAACATGACCTGTGCAGCTCCTCTCAACACCCAGTCGAAAATCTGAAGCATGATACACTGTCCTGGACCGAACAATGAGTGAAAATTTAGCGTTATTAAATGATACAGTAAATGGTAAATAAAAACAGCATTTGACATTTTTGGATATTACTTATATGTGTATAATATGTGAAACCTGTGTATGAGTAGGACCTTTCCTGTCATTAAAATGTCCACTGATGCTGAAGATGGTGTTAATAAATCCTGGAAACTTCTCTGTGGAGTTTG
Organism: Aspidoras spilotus; assembly: GCA_028565295.1. Taxonomy (NCBI): domain Eukaryota; kingdom Metazoa; phylum Chordata; class Actinopteri; order Siluriformes; family Callichthyidae; genus Aspidoras; species Aspidoras spilotus. Next base: position 8,226,674 of record JAOUQV010000023.1, on the reverse strand, counting down.
CATAATCTCCCCGTGTTTGCGTTGGTTTACTCTGAGTACTCTGGTTTCCCACAGTTCAAGAAAACCGTAGCACCTGGAGTAAGCCCATGTGAACACGGGGATAAAATGCAAACTCCAAGCAGAAATTTACCCCACCCTGAGATTTAACCCGGGTCCTTCTTGCTCTAAGGCAGCAGCACTATCCACTGCGGTACCGTGCCACCCTAATATGTAAAGAATTAGCCCAGTATAAATTCAATAATTTCTTATACTAATTTGATAGTAAACTCTATGGCAAAAATAAATAATATAAATGTGTTTAAGTATGAATAGTAGTAAGAAAGGCTAGTTATGATTATAACAAACCTTATAAGACTTTATATATTTTTTTCATTAATATATTCTTTTTTTATTAGTTTGTAAGTATGCATTTAATAGATCATGTAAAAGTATTCAAGCAGCTAAATCCTACCTTTTATCCATTTGCCAAAAGGAGCCATATCCCCAGAGAAGAAAGGCACGAGGTGTCCAAGTTTCCTTTTAATCTTCTGAGTTTTAGAAGACTGGGTTTGTGAGTGTTGCTGATCATTGTGCTGAAGCTGTGATTTCTTCTGTGCTTCTGTCTGTAGAACTGTATTTGCCATGTGAGCTCCTATTGTAGTAAGAGAATAAGAGTTAAATACCATAGAGATAAAACATCAGTAATGCTATCAGACAAGTAATTTTGCTGCCGATCAATCTGTGAGGTATAACATATAACATTACCAGCACCAATCTACGACTGATAAAAGCCTTGCTCTGGCCAATAGCCACACATAGATGTAAAGCCTGGACACTGAAGAACGAAGAAGAAAGTTGTATTCAAGTGTTTCTGGAAGTTGTTGAGGATCTCATAGACGAATATGAGTACAGAAAATGAGTTCCTGAACCACATCAAATCGCAGTTATGTGATGAGAGAACATGACAGCATTGAAGGAAGTGTAATAATGGAACTAGTGGAGGAAGAAAGAAGGCGTGGAAGACTAAGGATTACATGGATGGGCAACTTGATGTGGACTGGATTATCAGTGGCAAACTGCTACAAGAAACACAAACACATGCATTCATCACCTCTTGCATCAACTATTGCAGCATGCTGTACTTAGGATTTTAGCAGCATAGTCTTCTCACCTAGTGCTGGTTCAAAATACAGCTGCAAACTGGATCCAAGACTGGTTTGTGAACATAATAATACTGCGCTACTCACATTATTTCGCTGGCTACCCATAAAATATAGAATTGACTTTAAAGTTTTATTATACATTTTTAAAGCATTGCATAATCATTCAGCATGCAATATCTCTGACTATAGCTCTGCCTCTATAACACCACTTGATTTTTAATCCTAGAACCAGCTTCTTTTAATAATTACATGTTCATGGATGAAGTCCAAAGGTGATCATGAATTTCTGCAGCTGCCCCAAGACTCTGGAACAGTTTCCTACCTCACATAAAGCAATCCCATGCAATAGAACATTTTAAGTCAGCCGGTGCCCAGCTGGCATTTCTGGGCTTAAGGACAGGATAAACGCTGGACAGTTCCATTGTTCCACGTTATTGTAGGGCACACACAAACACCCATATACACACTAATGGTCACTTTATATACTTTATACATTTTATATACTTTATATACTTTATGCACACGGAGAAAACCCACGTTAACACGGGGAAAACATGCAACGCCAAACATAAATTTCCCGAGTTTGTACAGCCAAGGGATCAAACCCAGTCACTTCTTGCCATGGGGCAACAGCACTATATAGCCACCCTTATTGTTTTATGATTTTGTGCAGTACACTAGTTGTCTTTTATAGATAAGGGTGACTTGACATCACTTGTGTCTAGCACAATTATTCTAGAAAAACACAGACTAACACCACCAAATGGGTCAATGACAATGAATTACCTTCCAAATGATTCTTGGCTTAAAGTGGTCCTGCTGACCTAAGTATCTAAATTTCTATGTGATTAGGTTGTCTTACCATAGGGTGTCCAGTAGTGGATATGTAGCTATGCCTAATATTACAAAGTTAGTTTTATTAGTTATTTAAAAAGAAAACTATACAAGTCTATAATTATATTACATTAATAATATATTAATTATATTATTTTTTAAATAGAAACACAATCTTTACCTCTGAATGTTGTATTCCTGTCATATATTCCAGAAAAAAAACATAATAACTGTAAAAAATCACAGGCTTTTTATTGTTCTAGCGAAGTCCAGACTCCTCCTTTGCACACACAGATAAGGCGTTTGATAGATGAGCCTAAAAGGCAAGTAGTTAAATGTCTTTCTGTTTTGCAAGTTCTATTTTTTACACACTGTTTAAGTTGTAAGTTGCATTAGGTTTTATCTTTGTAAATGTATGGCTGTTTATGCCTCTTTCTGATACATTCCGCTGTTCCCCAGACAGCACATGGCACCTTATA
>JAOUQV010000023.1:8114696-8126766 GCA_028565295.1 Aspidoras spilotus | reverse complement strand
AAGGAGGCCCTACACCATACTAATAAATTATTGTGGTCTAAAACCAGGTGTTTCAGTTTCATTGTTTAACCCCTGTACATCTCTACAGCTACAAACCAGTGAAGTATTCATCCTTCGGCTTTTTCCCTGTCACCAGGGGTAGCCACAGCGAGTCCCTCGCATTTGGATCTGGCACATTTTATGCCGGATGCCCTTTCTGGCGCAACCCTCACCCTTTCGGGCTTAGGACCGGACAATTTAGCTTAGTATGTTCTAATTCAGAAACACAGACATGCTGCCACATCACATCACATTGCATTTTTTGTCAGTCTCAATCCAAGCAGAAATCAGAAGAGGTAAACATTATCTACCCTCTTCTGCATACCTGAGCTCAGCGACATTCCTCACACTCACAAAAAAGAAGAAGAAAGTTTTGCATTTACTTACAATATATGTCTCCATATATAGCTATGTCATTAACATGATTATTATTCATTCATTTATTTTCTATATCTGCTTAATCCTGGTTTAGGGTCACGTAGAAGCCGGTGCCCACCCGATAACGAGGTAACTCCACATAGAAATTTCCTGGGTCACCCAATCCGAGGCTCAAACCCGAGATCTTCTTACTGTGAGGCCACAGCACTATGACTGCACCACCGTGGTGCCTGGCTCTCAGTCTCCACTCTGATTCATCCCAAAGATGTTCTATCAGGTTAAGGTCAGGACAGGCAAGTTAATTTACACCAGATTCTGTCATCCATGTATTTATATACCTTGCTTTGTGAAATGGTGCACAATCATGTTAGAAGAGGAAGGGGCCAGCTCCAAACTGTTCCCACAAGTTGGAAGCATGGAATTGTCCAGTATGTCTTGGTATGCTGAAGCATTCATACACATGTGGCCATGAAAGTGATTGGAACACCTGATTCTGATCATTTATATGGGTTAGTCAATACTTTTGGAAATATATTGCATATACAGAAAGCTGTGAATCTTCTAAAATAATCACAAACCAACCTAGCCTTGGATTGTCTAATAACCAGTATAAATTAGATCAGAGTCAAAAGCTTATATAAGAATAGCCCTTGTCTGGCCCTGCAGGCAGACCAACTGTGAGATAATTGTCCATCTACAGTCTGTTCAAAAATAGGTTTATTATTTTTTACAAATGTGCCAGCGGCATATGCTGGATTTTCTGCTAATTGCACAAAAGGGTTCTGTGTCAGCAGTGTCGCCTCTGGCTGCTTCTAAAGGGAATAGATTCAGATGTTTGTCCTTCAGGGCTTTTGTGCACGGATCTACTCTGTCCCTTTCTGGGTGCATCTCAATTAGGACGATCACAGCTTTGTGTCACAATTATCTGAAAGCACATTCACTGCACCTAACACAAAAAGCAGCTGTTATTTGGCACTATAATGGCACACCCAGTTTAGTTATGTGATACATGCTTTAAATGTTTACAAGCATAATAGAAACACAGAGTGATATTTAACAACATAAAAATCAGGCTTAGTAGCGAGGCGAACCCTTGCAATCCTGCAAAATGCTTGACAGTAAATCAGAGAGAATTGGGCTGATTAAGTAAGCAGACTAAAAGTGTTTGCTCCTCCCTGGACCTGGCTATCACACATACTGTGAGTGTGAAAAGATTCCATCCAGTAACTCAGCCCCTTTTAAGGCATTGAACAGAGCTAACTGAAAGCAGCCTGGCAATAGAAAGCGACCCAGCAGAACAGTCAACATATTCACACTTTGCTCCAGTTCAGGAATACTGCGAGGTGTAGCGGCATATCCTTTGAACAAAGAATGCCAAAGGAAGCAGTTTACAATGCCGAACATGATATAACTATTTAAAATGTTTTGTTAGAACTCATATTTCACTAGCTGACAACAAATCTATTAGAACAAGTCGATAAAACACAGGAAACTGTATCAGCTGCCATATCAAAAGTTCTCCATTCAGAACTAAACTGGGCCAGCATTCAACACTTGTCCTATCCAAGCCCAATGGCATAATTATAAGCTCTTGGAGGAGATATTTCTATAAGGAAGCTGTTTGGATACTAGTCAGTACTCCCTACTAGGGACATTGTAGAACTGACCATATTCCCTGCTTAGAGATCAGCTTGTCTGGAGTCAAAGGGTTGACAGAACACTCACAGAAGCCAAACAAATGTCTGGAAATCCTCCACTAAATACTCAATTCATCTCACTAAGCCACAGTTGGTTAAGGCAGACCTCAATGGCCATAAATGCAATGCATTACAGATGCAAAACTGTGGCTTAGACAAGATAAATCCAGCACACAATGCATCCAAGGATAAAAAGTAACCTATAATCCATCTCTGTTTGCATGACTGGATGACTTTGGGTGGTTTTAGACATACAGGACACCAATGTAGCTGTCCTTTCATCAAGGACAGCAAGGTAATTCAGAAAAACATCTGTCCAGCATATCAAAAGTTCATCTGGCTGGCTTTGTGGATCACAATAATGTACAGATCATTACATGTTTATTTTTTAAGGGGCAGCGCATAGTGTAGTGGGTAGCACTATTGCCACTCAGCAAGAAGGATCAGAGTTCAATCCGTTGCATGTGATGACTCAGGAATGTTTTGCATGGAGTTTGCATGTTCTCTACATGTTCGTGGTTTTCTTCGAGTGATCCAGTTTCCTCCAGCATTCCCAAGAAATGAATACTAGGTTAATTAGGGTCTCTGAAGTGGCCCTTACTGTGTAAATGTGTGTATGACTGTGATTGTGTGTGCCCTACAATGGATTGGCGCCCGTGTGGATAAAACAGACGAAAATGAATGGTAAATGGTATGGGTGGAGCTTGATATTAAGAATGTTCTTCACCTTGTGTAATCTGTTCCCCTACATCAACATGGTGGATTTAATTAAAATAGGCGGACCAAGTTGTCCTAGCAGTGCATACACACCTGTACCTACATGCTATTGTTTTTCTAGTTTTGTGTCACTATGTAATAACCAGAGCTTCAATTTTTCTTTGTGGTCTGCTTTTTCTTCAGCAGAAATGAATGCTTTATTGTTAAGGAAGATTTTTTAAATCTGATGAGATAGGAATTTCAACCACAGTATGGAAAACAAAGTGGTTAAAAAGAAGTCCTTCTCCTCCCCCTCTGCGTCTTACTGCCAAAAGGTGTTCTTGCTCTGATAGTCTATTTGGAGCGACTGCCAAAAATGAGATTTGTCCTTGGATATATCCCACAATTTCTTTGTCTATTTTTTCTTGGACATCCTCCAGTGAAATTCATCCCAGCACTAAAACATCACCTGGATTTGCGCTTTATTCAAACGGTGCTTCATTCCTGGATTTCAAATCAAATATGCTATATAGGGGCGTAATGTCTTTAGTATTTAAACCAGCCATTGGAGAAAACAAGCCAGTGTATTTCTAGTGCCAGTACATGGTCAGAGTTCTTCAATAACAATTGACTTGCTGTGGCAAACCCCGATGAAGGAAGAGGCTGAAGGCCGAAGCAGAATATCTTTAGACTTGCAGTCAGGAGGGCAAGTATTTAAAGGAGTTAAAGGATTTAAAAACTAGGCATGATGGGGGGAATCCCAGGGTACAATTCTGGAATTGTCAGTTTTCTTAACCTCAGCTACATCACTTGAGCTCTTGAAACAAGAGATGTTAGGATTTTAGATGTAAGAGATTTCTTTTTTATGTCTGTTCCAAGCTGCTGGGAAAAGCCAGCTTATACCTATCCCTTAGAGCAGATATTTGCAGCTAACCACCAAATATATATTGTCACAGTGCTGCTGTTATTTAGCGGTAGCTGTGCGACTGATCCTCCCTGGGGTTGCACTGGTGCTGTGCTACGTATGTATAATTGTGTCAATGTGTGTTTATCTCTGTGTGTATCTTTGTTCGCGTGACTGCCTGGCAGTACGTGTCGAAGGCATCGCCACTCCAGAGAGAGCTGAATCCCATTTTTGACTATAATTAGTCTGTGTTTAAAGATGAGTTGGAATGGGGTTTGCCACGCATTCATTTCAATATTTGAATGTTTGAATGTTTACAATGTATGGATTAGGGTGTTTGTTATGTCTTTTATTTAATGTTTAACATGTTTTCTTTTTTGTCCTTTCACAGCTGCTGATTTAAGTGGACATTATCAGATCGGTAAAAGCAGTCCCTGATCCAATATATACTGATAAACAGTACATAATCATACAGTTTCTGTAAGGTACTTTTTATGAGAAAGACAAAGGAATGGGGTAGCATTATCACAGCACACTTCTTCCTCAAACCCAAAATATAAGGGTCTCCATCACCTTGTCTCATAGCTCAGACTTGTCCCAGTCATGGTAAACCTCATGAACTGCAGAAAGTCCGGTTGTCATGACAACTAATATTATAGCAAACAATGTAAATCATTTTCATGCATGCCTCAGTCCTGCCCCAGGCTAATACATAGCATTAGTCTCAATCTCCATGACTGTAGCAACCGTAGCTTATAAAACTCCAGTTACTTGAGCTGGATGAATCATCTCAGCAGGACTCTTGCTGCTCTGGGGCAATCGGAGGGGGCAAAAACCTCCCTATCATTAACCACATGCTTAATTAACAATGTTCCCTGAACACTGGTGAAATGTTCTGAGTGAATATTAATCCAGATGTTCATATACTACTTCACACTGTACAGTCTTTCTGTTTAAATAAGCACATCGTTTATTACCATATATCCTCGCATGCTTCAGAAGAAGGATGTTATATAAGTGACCAAATGAGATATTATGTAACTGGCACACACTGTACTATTGATTAAAAGAACTGTTTGTAGCAACAGTCTGACAGCCTTTTCACACATAAACCTCGTTTCGCAATGACGGTTCCGGAGATTTTCCGGAGTTGAACTTTCACATGTGTAACCATGTACCATGTCGGGCACATTCACACTACAGAGGAAATTTAAGAGGCACATGGGCAGTGCGTCCATTACTCATGGCATGACGCAAAACATATGCTGTGAAGTAGCAGAGTTTTGCCTTATTTTTTTCCAAAATGCCCACAGTGCGTTCACACATGTGCTGACACACACTTTAACCCAGAACATTTACTAGGGTACTAGGAGAATAAAGGCTGGGTAAGATCTGGGACGAATTTTGTTGGTGGTCGCGCTTCTCCAGGTAAATTCCGAAAATTTAGGATTACATATGATTTATGTAGTAACATACACTATATTTCCACTATATTCTCACTTGCCTTGGCTCACATATGAGCGCATCCATAGGGTTCAATATGATGTCAGTCCACCCTTTGCAACTGCTTCAACTCTTCTGGGAAGGCTGTCCACAAGGTTTAGGAGTGTATTTATGGGCATTTTTGACCATTCTCCCAAAAGCGTCACACACTCATGTTGGACAAGAAGGGCTTGCTCTCAGTCTCTGCTCTAATTCATCCCAAAAATTTTCTATTAGGTTAAGGTTATGACTCTGTGCAAGTCCAAAGATATTCAATCAGGTAAAGGTCAGGACTCTGTGAAAGTCCAGTCAAGTTCAGTCACACCAGACTCTGTCATCCATGTCTTTATGGACCTTGCTAAGTGCACTGGTGCACAGTCATGTTGGAAGGGAAAGGGGCCAACTCCAAACTGTTCCCACAAATTTGGGAGCATGGAATTGTCCAAAATGTCTTGGTATACTAAAGCATTCATACACCTGTGGCCATGGGAGTGATTGGAATACCTGATTCTGATCATTTGGATGGGTGAGCGTATACTTTTGGAAATATAGTGTATTTATTACTGCAAAATGCTGTTTTATACATAACCATGTTTATAACCTATATACCATCCTATATATATATCATCCTAGTCTGCATTAAAACAGGTGTACACATTCCAGCAATGTTCAACATCATAAATAAATACATAAGTATAAATAAAACATAAAATGTTTTACAAATTAACTGTAATCAACTCTGGGTTTTGATCCGATACTGACACCCATGAGTTGACTTTCATTTAGTCTTAGTTATGCAAAGCCTCAGAGGCATGATGACGGTGTGTGTTAAGACATGTTGAGTTCTGTGTTTACGTGTAGGATCTGTCGATTCAGTCAACATAATAGAATACTAAGTGAAACATCGGTGACATCGGACGAAAAGACCAAAAAGAAAGAAATAAATAATTAAGCATTGGTAGTGATGTCGCCTCTCAGCAAGAAGAACCCAGGTTTGATCCTTGGGTGGGGCGACCTTGAAAATTTCTTTGTGGAGTTTACATGTTCTGCCTGTGTTCGTGCGGGTTTTATTTTTGGGTACTCTGGTTCCTCCTGCATTCCAAAGACATGCATGTTAGGCCCTTAGTGTGTGACTGTGTGAGAATTAATTTGAATGATTGAATAATGTAGACTGCTGGGTTTTGAGTCAAAAAACAAAGCAAGTACAACAAAGTCTCCAGATGAACTACTGCAGATTCTATAAGACATGCAATATGAAGCACAGATTAACTCACACTTCTATGCATGGTATCTGCTATGACAGGAGCCAAAAATCATTATCATGCAGAGTTCTGCTTGTTGACTCTTCAGCTTCTCTGTCATTTACATGTGATCAATGTACCCAATCTGGGCATGGAGGTGCAGTGGGGAGATGCCTCACTCCTTCAGGATACCCAAGATTAATCCTGGTTTGCTGTATCTGTGAGTTTTGGAATGTTCTTTTTCTCTCAGCCCCCGAAAGCATGTTTGTTGAATGTCTATGCGAAATTGCCCCTTCATGTGAGCATGGTGCCCTGTAATGCCATCCCTGCTTTTCTACATTTATCGTGACCCTGACCAGGATAAAGAAGCTACTGGGATACATGAATGAAATTGATCATGTGTAGGCAGCAAAACTGCATAATATTTAGTATCTGTGTTTTAATTGGGTCTTTAGTAGACCTGGCTGTCACTCCACTCATTTAGAGATAAAGCAAATGGGAGGGGTTTCAGCAAAATGATATGAGGTACTACTAAATAAAAAATTAAAATAAAGATATTAGACAGTGGAATTTGCATGTTCTCCCTGTGTTTGTGCAGGTTTTTACCGGGTACTCTGGTTTCCTCCTGAATTCCATAGACATGCATGCTAGGTTACTTGGTCATAAAAGGGCCCTTATTGTGTGAATGTGTGAGCGACTGTGTTTGTATGTGCCCGATGATGTATTGGAACCCGTTTAGGGTTGTTTTTGCCTTTGCACAGAGTTGATGGGTGGGCACCAGCTGGCCCACGACCCTGTGTAGATTAAGCTAAAGAAAATCAATGAATATTAGACAGTATGCAGCAAAGGATCACCTGGTATATGTCATTCAATCATGTATAAAGTGCCCCAATTGGTTGTCATATCACAGTCTACTCGTATATAAGGTGTTGACCTGTTCTTTGCACAGCAGAAGACAACATTTGCCAGCCATGGGTAAACATAGTGATCTGACTGATGTTTCAGCTACAGCTACAACTTCTGGGCTGTTCCCAAAGCAGTGTATCATAAATGAAACCACAGTGGACAGCCAAGGATCAGCTTGCAGATGGAAGATGTTTGCCAGGTTGTGGACTCCTTTGTCCAATGTATGCATGCTATACCTGGTCCAACTAGTTATTAGCAAGGTATTACTATTGCAGTGATCTTTCAGTGTATTCCGCTTCATAGTGGCATCTTGGCTTAAAAAATAGACTACACTTTTTTTAACACCATCCATGCAATTTCTTCATAATTTTAACCAAAACATGATTATAAAACAGTTGCGGGGGTCGAAATGGAAATACAGCCCACACTGAGGCTTCTAGTGGAAATTACACTCGGTGTCTGTCATATTAGCGCGCCTACGCGTACTGACAGTAAATTACTGAGACATCGTATGCAGCTTATAAACACCGGATCGCTGTTCACACCATGCTGCAAAGCCCCTGTCCCCATCCGGGAACCAAGGGGAAAGATTATCACTCGGTATATTGCCCTAAAGTGTTTTTCCCACGTCCCTGTCGGAGTCCACAGCACGTGCAGCACGCAGAATTAGTTCAATAGAAACTTCTGTGACAAATTACACACTATTACCGGGACGGAATTTCATATACACTCACTTTATTAGGTACAATTGCTTGTTAACACAAATATCTAATCAGCCAATCACGTGTCTGCAACTAAATCCATGTAGTCAAGCAAAGATGGTCAACTTGCTGAAATGCAAACCAAGCATCAGAATGGGGAAGTAAGGTGACTGAAGTGACTTTGAACGTGGCATGGTTGTTGGCACTAGATGGGCTGGTTTGTGTATTTCACAAAATCCTGATCTACTTGGACTTTCATACACAACCATCTCTAGTGTTTAAAGATAATGGTCAGAAAAAATATAAATTATCCAGTAAGGGGCAGTGAATGCAAATGTCTTGTTGATGTGAGAGGTCAGAAGAGAATGGACAGACTGGTTCGAGTTGATAGAAAGGTAACTGTAACTCAAAAAACCACTCGTTATAACCAAAGAAGGCAAAATACAATCTCTGTTTAAAGTATGACACGCAGAATTAAGCCGTTTAAGGAAAACAAAGGGGGTTCAATATTTTACTAGTAAGGTGTACCTAATGAAGTGACCGGTGAACGTGTTACTGTGCAGTGTAGTTATCGGCTTTGAGAAAGCGGTGCTCTGAAGTGAAACTTACCCATTTCCGAAGCTCTTGGTCAAGTCCTTAAAATCAAATCCATCCGGTGACATGAATGTGATCACCAATGACAACTTTGCAATCGGATAAAAACGGTGTTTATGAGTGTAAAATGGCGTCAAGTGAAATCTCCGAAAGAAAAACAAACGACCGATGACCGATCTATTGATAGGACTGGAAATCGAAAGGCGGATGCGAATCTGCAGCACGGGGATCACTGTAAGAAGGAATAGCAGTGAAGTCGAGCCCGAACTGCAGGGTTTTTACACTGGGATGGATCGAGAGTTTAACACCGTCCTACTGCACCGCGTCTCTTCTATCTCGAATTAGACACTCGGGGGTGGATCGAGTGGATCCGTTTCCACTGCAGAGAAAAAAAACGACAAAACGTAACATCCAAAGTGTCGCTCGGATAGCGGCGGGCCTGAATACAGGCGTGCAATAAAATATCCAGATTTTGGTATTTCCTTGGTTTTGCTATGGGTTCGATCGGAATTATGTATAGCGTGTAGCTCCTCTAGGCTCCATCTGTGAATAACCTTTGCGTGCGCGCGCGCGCGTGTGTGTGTGTGTTTGTGTGTGTAGAGTCCCGCAGCAGTTTTTTTCTGATAATGATCTTGCAGAAACACGCGCTGGGATTCTGCTTGAAGCGCCAATGCTCGCGCGCGCGCTGCTCAGTGGCGCCACTTCCTGTCCGCTCTAGCGTGAAGCGTTAGCCTGATACAATTACTTTCGGGAGACCAAATCAAACACCATATCATATTTAAATCCATATTTATGCATAATTGTTATTTAATTAACTATATTATAATTATCTAATACAAGGTAGGGGCAGCCCAGTGGGTACTGCTGTTACCCACACAGCAAGGAGGACCTGGGCTCTATCCCCGGATGAGATGACCCAGGATGCCCCTGTGTGGAGTTTGCATGCTCTGTGTTTGTGTGTGTTTCCTCTGGGTCCTCCAGCTTTCTCCCACAGCCCAAAGACATAGGTAAATTGGCAATAAATTTCCACAATTTGATATATGTACACCGGCCACTTTATTAGATACAGCTTGCTAGTGAAATGTTGGACTCCCCTTTGCTTTTATGACTGCCTTAATTCTTTGGATCATACTTTCAGCAGAGATGGCATTCTGCATTCCGTGGTTGTAACAAGAGGTTATTTGAGTTACTGTTGTCTTTCACGAACCAGGCTGCTCATTCCCCTCTGACCTCTCGCATCAAAAAGACATTTTTCACAAAATTACCCCTCAGTGAATATTTTTTTCTTTTTTGGACCATTTTCTGTATACCCTGTAGTAGATCAGTAGTGTCAGAAATAATCAAACCAGCCCTTCTGGCACTAACATCAATGCTACGCCATCACTTAAATCACATTTGGTCTTGATATAACCCAGTGGACCCATACCAGTAGATGACATGTCTCCCCAAACCATTACTGATTGTGGAAACATCACACTAAACCTCAAGCAGCTTTGATTGTGTGCCTCTAAACTCCTCCTCCAGACTTTGGGACCTTGCTTTCCGAATTAAATGTAAAATTTACTTTCATCTGAAAACAACACATTGGACCACTGAGCAACAGTCCAGATCACCTTGGCCCAGGTGTTGTCTCCAGCAGCAGTACAGCACTACAGCAGTTGTGAATCTTTCCCAAATTTTTATCCTGGTTGCTTGTGCACCTTTTTGTACCTCACTATTTCCTTCTACTCAATTTTTCATTAAAATGCTTAGATACAGCACTCTGTGAACTGCCAGCTTCTTCAGCAATGACCTTTTGTGGCATACCCTCCTTGTGTGGTGTATCAATGGATGGAGGATTGTGTAGATTTTAGGGACCATTTTAAACACTTAGGAAGCCTTAAACACTGCAGGAGTTTTGTGTTTATTCTAATTTTCTGAGATAATGATTTTGGGTTTTCATTGGCTGTAAGACATAAACATTAACATTAATAGAAATAAACACAACATATATATATATATATACGATTAAAAGTTGGGACAAAGTACAAACTGAAAATAAACACGAAATGCAAAAACTGATATTAACTAAATCAAATGTCGAACGTGAGACGTTTTTAAATTTCATGCCAAATATTGGCTCATTTGAAATTTCGTGACAGCGACAAATCTAAAAAAAAGTTGGGAGAGGGCAATAAGAGGGTGGAAAAGTTAAAGGTACAAAAAAGGAACAGCTGGAAGACCAATTGGCAATAGGTCATTAACATGACTCGATACAAAAAAAGCATCTTGGAGTTGTAGCGGCTCTCAGAAGTAAAGACTGGACGAGAATCACCATTCCTCCTTTCGGCGCTGACAAATAGTGGAGCGATATCAGAAAGGAGATTAACATTATAAAATTGCAAAGAGTTTGAACATATCATCATCTACAGTACACAATATCATCAAAAGATTCAGATAATTTGGAGGAATCTCTGTGTAAGGTTCAAGGAAAGAAAACCATACTTGGTGCACGTGATATTCAGGAGCTTAGACAGCACTGCATCACATACAGGCATGCTTCTGTATTGAAAAGTACAAAACAGGCTCAGGAATATTTCCAGTGAACATTTTCTGTGAAAACAATTCACCGTGCCATCCGCCATTGCCAATTAAATCTGTATAGTTTGAAGAAGAAGCAGTATCTAAACAAGATCCAGAAGTGCATACGTCTTCTCTGGGCTCTCTCTACGTCTTCTCAAGGCTCATTTAAAATGGACTTTGGCAAGGTGGAAAACTGTTCTGTGGTCAGACGAAGTTCCTCATGTAAATCAGGAATGCCATGTTATTCTGACTAAAGAGGTGAAGGACGGCCCAAGTTGTTATCAGCACTCAGTTCAGAAGCCTGCATTTTTGATGGTATGTAGTGCGTGTGGCACGGGCAACTTCTGGAAGGACACCATTCATGCTGAAAGGCATATCCAGGTTCTAGAACAACATATGCTCCCGTCTAGATCACATCTCTTTCAGGAAACAAATTGTATTTTCTAAAATGACAGTATCAAACCACATACTGCATCAATTATAGCATCATGGCTGCCCATAGAAAACATTTGTCACATTATATAACAAAATATACGACAAAAAAGACAGTTGAGCAACGAGAATCCTACATTAGACAAGAATGGGTTAACATTTCTATACCTCAACGTGAGTAACTTGTCTCCTCAGTCCCCAGACGTTTACAGACTGTTGTACAGAGAAAAGAGGATGTCTCACAGTCTTAAACATGGCCTTGTCCCAACTTTTCTGAGATGTGTTGTTGTCATGAAATTATTAATTACCTAATTTTTCTCTTTAAATGATACATTTTCTCAGTTTAAACATTTGATATGTAATCTACAGGGGTTAGACAATGAAACTGAAACACCTGGTTTTAGACCACAATAATTTATTAGTATGGTGTAGAGCCTC
>JAOUQV010000023.1:8041534-8058665 GCA_028565295.1 Aspidoras spilotus | reverse complement strand
GGCGCTGTGATGGCTGCTCACTTCACCAGTGTGTGTGTATTTGTGTGTTTCACTGCACGGATGGGTTAAATGCAGAGTAGTTCTATCAGAATGGTTTTTCGTTGGTCACCGTCACCGTCTCCTGTGCAAGACAGTCAAGTTCATCCACACCAGACTCTGTCATCCATGTCTTTAAGGACCTTGCTTTGTGCACTGGTACACAGTTATGTTGGAATAGGAAGGGGCCAGCTCCAAACTGTTCCCACAAAGTTGGGAGCATGGATTTTCTAAAATGTCCTGGTATGCTAAAGCATTCATACACCTTTGGTCATGGAAGTGATTTGAACACCAGATTCCGATAATTTAGATGGGTGAGCAAACACGTTTGGAAATATAGTGTATATGCAGGAATTGTTAAATTGAAGATGCACTTACCTTAATGTTGTCAAAAGCTTTTTCCAATGTGGACAACTCATGATTTTCATGGCCTCCATCACTCATTAATATAGGACAATCACACACAAAGCAGAATGCATCCATGGTCTGAATTTCACCTTTTTCTTCAAGGTCACTGAGCTTTGATAATTGGGTGTCATCCAAGTTCCCAAGGAACTCATAGTCTGCCTCAATTACTGGCTCTGGAGTTTGATCTTGGTCTCGTTTCAGATATTCTTCTTTACCTACAGTTACTTCAGTCTTCGACTCTCTTGCATCTTGCTCAGTGACCATCTCATAATCTAGCTCCTCATATATTTCCTTTTGTAAATTAGGTTCTGCCAGATCATGACCAAAGCCAGAGAGGTCTTCCAGTGCGTTGAAACTACGTAAAGTCAAAAAGGAGCCTTCAACCCTATTAATATTTAAATCCGAATCAAATTCATAATTTTCTTCTTCTTCTACAGGTGAAACTCTCATTGTTGGCTCCTGTATCTCCATGCAAGGAGAAGAATGTCCAGGCTCCACAGTTCTCCATAATGTATCTTTATGTGCATCCTCTAAAAGTATTTTTTGTGATGTACTTTTATAGTTGCCCTCTACCTCTTGTACCTCTTGTTCCAAAACTTTTGTAGGGGCAGTGTCTACTTTATGTACACCTAATGCATATAAAGGCTCAACGGTGGTCTCTAGGCTTATCGTGTCTATTGCTGCCTCTCTTATCTTACTGTCTTTTTTCTTTGTTACAGGTGGTGGCAAAGCCGCTATGGATGAGTCATAAGATTCTGCATCAGAAATGAGTGAAATAACATGGCCATCTGCCAACACTGGCTTCTCTTCTCTGCTTACTTGCTCATTAACCACGGCTGCTGCCAGATCTCTGTCAGAAGCAGAAGGACGTGCTACAGAAAGTTCTTGTATTAATGGTACATCATGTTCAGCCTCTTTGATTTCGTGTAAGATCTCTGGGATATTATCGTAACCTGCTGGTATATCTGAGAATTTCTCCACTTCCCTTAACTCACCCTCTTTCATCTCAGATGTAAAAAGACATTTAGCTATAGTATTTTGACTTTCTACAACTGAAATCTTTCTATCTGTCAGGTTTAGCCTTTCTGTGACTTTCTCTTCAGTTGCTCCTGATTCCTCCAAAAACTTCTGTTCACATTCTGTTTTAACATCTGATTTTACTTTACTGTCTACAGCTTCACTTTCCACCTTAGGCACAAGAGAGTTGTCAGCGATCTGCTTCTGCTTTACTCTTTCATCTACGATGAACTTATCTGCATCTGCATCATCTCTCAGGTGTTCATCTAAAGCAGGTATCTCACTACCTACAAGAACTTCAGATCTGCTTTCTGGTTCTATTTTACTAACTTCCAGTTGATATTCATGGTGAGGAACTTGAATTATTTCACCATGTTGCTTAGGAATATCTTGACCGACTTTTGTTTGACTGATTTGATATTGATTGTCAGGTTCAGTTTCTTCAGCTGTAGTTGTTGATGTATCTATTATGTGTATATCCTTTACTAAATGAGGTTTTTCTTGTGCTGTATAAGTAACTTGTTCCTCTTTCTCTCCTTCTAATCTTTCTTTCTTGGTAATAATAAAGGTTTCTTGAAGTTCTGCTGCCCTATCAGTCACATTCTTGTCATCCATTTGAGGCAGAATCTCATGTTGTTCATTCTGACACAATGCTGACACTTTTTTCTCCACTAAACCTCCGGAGACCTGGTTTTCCATAGAGTTTAATTCCTGAACATTGCTTTGTTCTTCATCTTCTATCAATAGAATTGTATCTGATACCTGATTTGCTGTTTTGAGCAACTCATTTATTTGAAAGGAAAGTCCATCTGTGGAGACAAATGACTGAACTGCACAGCAACTTGTCAATCCATCACAATGTTCATAGTCTTTTGTTGAATACGAAGGCTGACAGTCATCTTTTATCACATGTTTGCTCTCTATCTCTGAGTGACTGGCACTAATATCCTCTTTGGCAGCATCATCTTCAACGAATCTTAAACATCCGGTCATTTCAAATTTACTTTGCGGCCATAATATTCTGTCACTTCCTTTAGTATCAACTTCATGTACATCTTTAACTACTGTTGTGTCATCCTTCAATATGAACTTCTCCAAATAGCCATCTCCATCGTCCGAATCAGAAAAACGTCTTTTAAATGACTTTTCGGAAATAACGCTTTCTATGTCTGAGGCATCATCTTTTTTTCTGTCTCCAACAGCATCTTCATAAAGGTCAGAGTAATGGAATGACATAGCTCTTGGCTCATCGAGAAGATCTTGATCTATGATCTTGGGTGGGCCAGTGGGAAGGAAAATTGGGGTAAGGATAGTTTCCTGGTTAGCAAATAAATTTGAACCACACTCCTTCGGTGCTTTAAAGTTACCACTTGTAGGATCTTCATCTTTTTTCTGGTGTGAGGGAAATTCTGATATTCCATTGTGATTTGCTCCATAAAAAACCTCATCTAGATGATCATCTACAATGTCAATCTCGCGGACAATGACAAAGGAATTTTCAATAATTGTGTCCTCCATTGACTGTTCTTCTTCAGTCACTAGATGTCCTTCTTGTTTGGTATCTTGCATAGGCTCAGGTTTTTCAGACTCATCACCTGGTGCATGCTGATCAAACAGTGTAAATTTCTCTAAGTAATCCATCTCAGTTTCATCTTTATTTAGCTGCTGGTTAGCAGGAGTCTGAGATAAGCCATTTTGACTATCATCTTTTATTTCCTGGATTTCTATGTCTTTATCCTCAGGAATGGTGGTGCGAGCTAGATTGTCATGTATGCATTTTGTTTTGATCTTTGGAGTGTCCTCCAAGTAGGACAAATTGTCTGCCAATTCTGTACTGCATTCCTCATCCACTGTGGGAAGTTTTGACGGTACTACAATATTAAGGATTTCAAAACCCTCCGAAATCAGGTTAAAGAGCTCTTGATCCTTGTCTGGTTTTTCCTCCAATGTCTGACCATTCTCTGAACCTTCACATCTTATATTCGGCACAGATACTTCAATCATTGCAGGTCTCTCCTCTCCTATTACAGAACCTGACAGTCTGGAACCTGGTCTGCGAAACCTGTCGCCCAGCTTTCTTCTGCTGCTTGTTTTTTTACGTCTTCTTGCTTTGTCTTCATCCATAATGATGACTATATTCCCCTGTGTCCCAGAACCCTCCAGGCTGTATGAATCTGATGGAGAGCTTGCCTCTGATGCCCAAGGTGTTGAGCACCTGCTTGATGCCGTCTCCCACACAATCCCACTGTCCTCGCTTTGTACTGTCACCATGGAGAATGAGGGATCCACCATCAGGCACTGGAACTTGGGCTTTACAGCTGGATCTTGAACAACTTCCTTTAAACTGTACAGATACATTTCAAAAGCAGATGTTATAAAGAAATATGACAAAAAAGGAAATATGGAAAAAGGTAAGTCTGAATAGATGGAACAATAACTTGATAACATCTTAGGAGTAATGAGTGGTTAACTAAAGTCGTTAGGACACTGAGAGAATCAATAGATTAATCAATAGATTAGGAACATTAGGTACATTTCTTTTTCTCACTTGCTTTGTAGCATTTATCAGATAACAATCAAATTTCTCAAAACGATTTGTTCAACCAGAACATCATGTAGTCACTCATGCACATCACATTAACATATTCTCATTGATTTTAAACAAACAGAAGATGCTTCTGGATAATCATGCAAGTAATGACTGTTTTTCCCCACATTATCAGATGTATCACATTTATTATTATCAGTTGCTTCTGTCAGGTTGATCAAAACTGTTCTTTACTCTGCTGAACTGCCCTACTGCTCCACCAAAATATATAGTACAGTGGTGTCCAATCTACAGCCAGTGAATTAAAAAATCACAAGAGAATATGGCACACACATGAAAATTGTACCCGATGGTAATTGCAATTTGTAGTTTTAACACTAGATTTTTAACAACTGTAATATTCAAGGAAAGGTTTTGCCACAGTTGAAGAATATGACAGAAGAAATGAAACACAAGTGAGCACTGAAAATACTTCACTGAGAAAGGTGTCTTTTTGCATAGTTTACCAATATTTGATTATTTTTGCTAATTTAGTAACATTTAACCAAATAGAGTGGCACAGCCCCCAGTACAAAGAGTTTGGACACCCCAATCTAGGAATTAGTTCATTGAATAAGTCATCACAAACGATAATGTTGGGCCAGTTGTTAGCACCTGTGAGGCAGATTTTATTAATTTATAATAATATTAGTGGACTAATATGGTAAATATCTCTCAGGTCAGTCATGACTTCTACTAATGAATTGGATTGCATAAAGCTCTAGATCAACAATTGACCATTGCAAGAGAAGTTATCTGTTAGGATATGGATCTCTCACATCAACAAGGCATTTTTATCCACACTGAACTGCCAGCCCATCTGGCAACAACAACCATGCCATGTTTACAGTCACTTAAATCAACCTTCTTCACCATTATGATGCTCTGTTTGTACGTCAGCAATTTTCTTGACCACCTCGCCATGCATAAATGCATTGGGTTGCAGCCATGTAATTGGCTGATTAGATATTTGCGTCAATAAGTAATTGAACAGGTGTACCTAATGAATTGGCCAGTGAGTGTACAATGATGCCTGTTTTCTGTGTTTATATTTATGATTTTGCTTTTTTAGTGTGTGCTATGTTGGATTTGATGGTCTGTTTGGCTTTTTTCCATTACAATGAGAAGGTGTGTCAATAAAGATACTAAATAAAAAAGTGAAGGCATGAATGTGAAATCTGTGTAAATTTCACGCAGTCAGTCTAACATACACAGCAATGTGTAACATGTTGCACTTGTAAAAGTCGAGAATCTGTGAAGCATTTTCAGTAAAATATCATAACATTAGAAATGAGACAACTAAACCAGGCATTAGAGAGCACAAGCCAGTGTATTTCTAGTGCTGGTCCCAAGCCCCGGTAAATGGTCGGGAAGGGCATCCGGTGTAAAACGCTTGCCAAAACTAAAGGGAAAGTTAATACATGTTCATCCATACTGGATCGGTCGCGGCCCGGGTTAACAACGATTACCACCAGTACTGGTGAGAAACAGTGTACTAGCGGAAATTGCCTACTGTTTACCGAAGACGATGAGAAGGGAAGTGTGTGAGGAGATGGAGAGAGAAGACAAGAGTCAAGAGGGTAGGACTGAAGGTGTCAACCTTAAATGTAGGGACAATGACAGGGAAAGTTTGAGAACTGGCTAACATGATGAAGAGAAAAAAGGTGGATATTTTGTGTGTGCAGGAAACAAAGTGGAAGGGGAGCAAGGATAAAAGAACAGGTGCCGGTTTTAAACTGTTATATCATGTTGTGGATAAAAAGAGAAATAGAGTTGGGGTGGACTAAGGGGACTATGCGTAGTGTGTTGTTGAGGTAATAAGGGTGTCAGATAGGATGATGAGTTTGAAGTTCGAAGACAAGGTCGCTTAAAAAAGATTGGAGACTGTAGTGGCAGGGGATAGTGTAGCTAGACAACATCGGATGGTGGTTTGCAGGATGAATCTGGTGGTTAGGAAGAGGGAAAATGTAGAGAAGAGGACAAAATGGTGGAAGTTAAGAAATGAGGAAGGCAGTGAAGAGTTCAGAAAGGAGTTAAAAAGGCTTTGGGTGATAGAAAAGAGATTTCTGATGACTGGGTAGCAGCAGAAACAGTGTTTTTCTAGTGCTGGTCCCAAGCCCCGGTAAATGGTCGGGAAGGGCATCCGGTGTAAAACGCTTGCCAAAACTAAAGGGAAAGTTAATACATGTTCATCCATACTGGATCGGTCGCGGCCCGGGTTAACAACGATTACCACCAGTACTGGTGAGAAACAGTGTACTAGCGGAAATTGCCTACTGTTTACCGAAGACGATGAGAAGGGAAGTGTGTGAGGAGATGGAGAGAGAAGACAAGAGTCAAGAGGGTAGGACTGAAGGTGTCAACCTTAAATGTAGGGACAATGACAGGGAAAGTTTGAGAACTGGCTAACATGATGAAGAGAAAAAAGGTGGATATTTTGTGTGTGCAGGAAACAAAGTGGAAGGGGACCTTATGACATACCGGTGGAAGTATGGAAATGTATAGGAGAGATGGGAGTGTTGTTTTTGAATAGATTATTTAATGAGATTTTTCAGAGTGAAATGATGCCTGAGGAATGGAGGAAAAGTGTACTTGTACCGATTTATAAGAACAAGGGTAATGTGCAGAGTTGTAGCAATTACAGGGGCATAAAATTAATGAGTCACACAATGAAGATTTTGGAAAGAGTTGTGGAAGGCTTAGACAATCAGTGACTGTTTGTGAGCAGCAGTATGGTCTCATGCCAAGAAAGAGCACTACAGATGCAATTTTTGCTTTTAGAATGCTTAAGGATAAGTATAAAGAAGGTCACAAAGAGCTACACTGTGTCTTTGTGGATTTAGAGAAAGCTTATGATAGGGTGCCGAGAGAGAAACTGTGGTGTTGTATGAGGAAATACGGAGTGGCTGAAAAGTATGTTAGATTGTTGCAGGACATGTATGAGAACAGCATGACATTAGTGATATGTGCTGTAGGAGTGAGAGATAGCTTCAAGGTACAGTGGGTCTGCATCAAGGATCGGCAGAATCAAGATGGACTATGATGTTTGCAAATGACATTTTAATCTGTATTAAGAGTAGGGAACAGCTAAAATAGAACTTTGAGAGGTGGCGGTATGCTCTGAAAAGGAATGAAAGTCAACTGTAGTAAGACAGAATACAGGTGTGTGAATGAGAGGGAGGCAGGTAGAACAGTCAGGCTACAGGGAGTGTCCAGCATGGACAGCATTAGGAATAACAATATCAGAGGGACAGTACAGGTTGGAAAATTGAGAGATAAAGTTAGAAAGGGCAGACTGAAATGGTTTGGACATGTGCAGAGGAGAGACAGTGAATATATAGGTGGAAGGATGTTTGAAATGGAGCTGTCAGGCAGGATGCAGAGAGAAAGACCAAAGAAAAGGTATACAGATGTGGTCAATGTAGACATGCTGGTAGTTGGTGTGAAAGCAGAAGATGCAGAGGACAGAGTGAGGTGGAAAAGATTGACTTGCTGTGGCAACCCCTGATAAAAGGAAGAGGACGAAAGAAGAAGCAGAAGAAATAGGAAAACTACAGAGTTTACCGATACCTGACCCTGCAAATAAACATTTTAACATTTTGTTTGACTCGTCAAAACAGTTGTTTTACACAAGAAGCTCATACCTACACAGTACTGATACACACTGGAAACATGATCAATTATTTTTACTGTCTTAATCAACTGTGATTTTCATCATAATCAATGACCAGAACATTGCATTCTGATGACAGTTTCATTGTCATAAATACAGAGTTTTGGTACATGAATAAAGATTTGTGAACTAGTGACAGTCTTTTACTTATAATCCATGACAGGGACAAATCGTTTTGATATATGCACATATTTTAGTGCAAATATAACTTCTGACAGACTCAGACAGTGGCAAACTGACAAATACCCACTCCAGCATCTCCAGTGGTTTGCCTCTCAACTACCCATTGGTCGACCGCTGTGTGACCTTCTGCTGAATGTTTTTGATGATTACTCTACTCTTGGTACACCGATGTCATCATGGTATGAGAACAGCCTAGAAGACTTAAGCAAAGTCGTTCAAGTCGCTCCATTTACCTGTAGCTGGTAAACTTTGCTTATTATTGTGCATATCAACACCTTATATGTGTGCCACTTCTGATGTACACATTTTTTTAATTTTTGCTAATGATTCTATGTTATATGCCAGGGGTTCCTAATCCATTCATCACTCAATGAAGATCTGCAACTTTAACAAATATATTGCTGGATTGAAAATATAAAAATCGTCCACGTGGTTGATGCCCACTGTGCGCTATTATTGGTAACAGCTATTGTATTAAGATGGAAGACATATATACTGGGTTTTTTATAATTTCCCGTATTTTATTAACAGGAAGAAACTGATTAAACCCAATGTTTAATTTCGTGGTCTTTGTAAATGCTGGTCGATTCCCATTTTTATTACACAATTCGGAGAATGCATTATTTAAAAAAACACGATCTATATCCAACTACCTGTTGTGTAGTTCCTCAACCTCCTCATCGACAAATTTGGCATCCTCTGTCCCGTCGTCCTGAATCTCAGGGTCAATCCGTTCGCTTTCTTCCTGCGTACGAGACTCCATTTTGTCCGTCAAACCCCGTACGAATAGTTTTATTTTATTTTATTTAAAACTGTGCCGCTTCAATGTTGGGATCATCCCGAGCGCAGTGAGCCTCCGCTTACTCAGCGCGCGCTCGAAATAGAATGCAAACTATTCCTGAGAGCTCGGTGCGCGCGAAGGGAAATACAGAGAACCGTATCTTTATTTTACCGGAAACTTTTCAGATTTGATTCAGTTGTTTCCTCTGTCTCTTTATTTATAGAGCAAAAAAATAAATAACGAATATCGCTGTGTAGACGATCAACTATAAGAGTGTTATAGTGTGTAACCTGATATCGACTGGTCGACGCCATGTTGTGCAAGGGGAAGGCCTGATGTACTGCAGTGCCAAGAGCTAATTTTACACCTCAAACTCTTCCGATAACTCATATAAGCTCAGTCCTCCGGCTATTGCCAAGGGTGTCATTACATATCGTCATTTCGGCAATAACAGTAAAATGCCTTATTTTTGTATTAGAGGGGGTTTGTGGGGCGTCTCTAAAGTGGCCCAGTGTGTATGTGTGTCCTACGATTGCACCCTCTCTAGGGGATCGATACAAGTATCTATTTTGAATTATTATTATTACTATAGGTTGGCAAAGAAGGTAGTGCTGTTTCCTCAAAAAGAACCTGTGTTCGAAGCCCAGGTTGGAAATTACTGCGTAGAGTTTGCCTGTTCTCCCCCGTGTTCACATAGATTTTCTCTGGGTGCTCCAGGTTCCTCCCATGAAAACATGCATGCTGGGTTAATTGGTGTCTTTAAAGCGGTCCTTAGTGTGTTTGCATATTTTCCCTATGATGGATTGGCACTGTGTCTAAGGTTGTTCTTGCCCTTGCACCCAGAGTTGCCATATGGGCATTGGCTGGCCACGCGACCACATGTGGAATAAGAGGAAGCAAATAAATGCATTATTATTATAACAGTTATAACAGTAAAGAGGGGTCCATCTGAAATAAAGTGAACAGTTAGCATATATTAGAGTCCGTGTCCACAAACTTTTTGCCTTATAGTGTAGAGACATATTACAGTACATAACAGAGCACTTTAGAGACAGAAAAAACATGCTGGCTGCTGGATTTTCCTGTAAAAAATGAGCTAACAGTCAAAGTATCCAGAAGAACTATCTGTTTCTTCAAAACACCTAGTGAAACTTACAGAACAGTCCTGTGAAAATGGCACATGCAAAGACATGCTATAAAGCAAAAATGCCTTCAGTAAAATAAATGCTATAAATTGCATTAAAAATTCGGTGTGCTTTTTACTTAAACAGTGCTCCAGGGTCATAGCCATAGACTTGCAGTTAAGAACCCTAGTTAGATTCCCAATACCGCAATATCATGAAATGACTGAAGTGCCCTTGGGCAAAGCAACTAATCCCCGGTTGCTCCACAGGCACCTTAGAACCTGCTCACCGCTCCTGGCATGTGTGTTCACTTTACGTGCATGTATATGTGTAGTTCACTGCATGGATGGCTTAAGAGCGGAGAACGAATTCCGCTGTGTGCAAGCATAGTAGATCACTTTCAAGTTATACAGAGCATCTTAGAGAATTTGAGACAGTTTTGAATTCCTGATGCATGTTATGTAACAAGGTACTGTAGGCGTGTCTAATATAGTGAAGTACCAAGTAAACGCAATGTGTAACCCTCACGCGGCACTGCTGTCTGATCCAGTCATGCCAGCACAAATCAACACCATGTCAGGGTCACTGCAATTTCTGACAATGATATACACTCAAATAATACCTGATCTATGGTGGTAATGTGGGGTCCTAACCAAGAAGAATCATCTTGATTCTTTAGCACTGCCCACCACCTATTGGATAAGCAGCAGATTTTTTATTCATTTGATGTTATTTCTGTGTCAGTGGCTATTTCATAACAGGAACAAGTTATATCTGTATGTATCCATATAAATGTTATAAACATATTAAACAAGTCAGGGACAATTTGGCATCTCGAATTCACCTAGCATGCATGTTTTTGAACTGTCTGAGGAAACCCACGGGTTTTCGGCGGGTTTTCTCATGCAGGGATTAAACACAAAAAATGGTTTGTATTTCTAAAGTGGCTAAGACTGGTAAAAACTTCTTTGGTTAAATAAAATCCAAACAGTACAGGTTTTACAAGTAGTACACTACATTAAAAAAGCTAGTCTCATTTTAATTTTATATTTACCCAGTTATCCTCATTACATTAGGAAATGTTATAAAATATAAAGCAAAATGCTATCAGGTACTACCTTTTTTAATCATCTTTAACCACCATAATGGGTTTGTCAATAAAAGTGCTGCCAAAATAAAAACTCTGACCTATATTGACTTTCTGTCTGTGTATCTGACGTGCAACAGACTGGAAACCTGACCCTGATCTCACGGACATGTGTTTCATACCATTTCCGGGCATTTGTTTGCAGTGTGGCATGGTGTAATATCCTGCTAATAGAAGCTACTGTCATTAGGGAAATATTGCTGTAAAGAGTATACTTGATCTGAAACATTATTTGAATAAAGTAGTATTTAAAATAATAGCAGTTCAATGTGACTAACCAGATGAATCAGTGTTTTTGGTATAAATAATACCACATGACAAACAATTTACAAGTGCAGTAGATTCTTAGAAAACCAACAGACTCAGTATTCCTGATATTCATGCGCCTGAGTCTGTGTATTTGAATAAATACTAGAAAAATCCTGTTCAATGTAATAGCAGTGCGGAGTACAGATAGTAAGGTCAATCATTCTGTGAAGAAACAGGATAAAAATGTGTTAACTGATGAAAGTAAAGGGCCGCAGATAGTTTGCCAGACGACCCCTAAACACTGAATTTAAGCCACTTCACTTTGAAAACAGTGAAGCAAGGTGGTACAAGTATTTTGCTATGGGCGGGTTTCTCTTACTATGGTGCCGGGCCTACCATACCAGGAATCATGGACCAGTTTGCATAAGGTCATATAAATAGGAAATGCCCTTGATATGGGTACACAGGGACAAACACGTATTTATTCAATCACGGATTGTGCAAGTTCTACTATTTGAAGGATGAGAGAGGTTTGTAATTTACATCACAAGTTACACTTCAACTATGAGATACAAAATTAGAAAAAAATTCAGGAAATTTATTTAAAATGATGGTGGAAAGTAAGTATTTGGTCACCCACAAATGAACAAGATTTCTGGCTCTCACAGACCTGTAACTTTTATGTCCTCCAGTCATTACCTGTATTAATGGAACCTGTTTGACACAACAATTTTAACAATAAAAACATTTTTCCACTATGTTTTGCACACAGTGGAATTGGTCCTCTGCATTTAACCCATCCAAGCAGTGAAACGCACACATAGACACACACAGGTGAAGTGAGCACACGTGTCCGGAGCAGTGAGCAGCCAGCACAGCGCCCGGGGAGCAACTGGGGGTTAGGTGCCTTGCCCAAGGGCACTTCAGCCATGACTTGTTGGTACTTGGAATCGAACCAGGGACTTTCCGGTCGCAAGGCTGGTTCCTTAACCAAAGGCCTATGACTGACCTTGCTATCAGCCTCAAAGAGTCAGACTCCAAACTCAACCATGGCCAAGACAAAAGAGCTGACAAAGGACACCAAGAAGAAAATTGTAGACCTGCACCAGGCTGGGAATAGTGAATCTACAATAGGCAAACAGGTTGGTGTGAATAAATCAACTGTGAGAGCAATTGTAAGAAAATGGAAGACAAACAAGACCATTGATAATCTCCTCCAGTCTGGAGCTTCATGCAAGATCTCATACCATGGGGTCAAAATGATCATGAGATCATTAAACAAAAATCCAGTGGGTCCTAATTAATGACCTGAGAGAGCTGGGACCAATTTAAAAAGGCTACCATCAGTAACACACTATACCGAGAGGAACTCAAATATTGCAGTGCCAGGTGTGTCCCGTTGCTTAAGCTAGTACATGTCCAGGCCCATCTTAAGTTTGCCAGAGAGCAAATGGATGATTCAGAAGAGGATTGGGAGAGTATCATGTGGTTAGATTAAACCAAAATAGAACCTTTTGGTAGAAACTCAACTCGTGTTTGGTGGAACAATTGCATCCCAAGTACACCATAAATACTGTGAAGCATGGGGATGAAATATTATGCTTTGGGGCTGTTTTTCTGCAAAGAAGACAGGACGGCTGATCCGTGTTAAGGGAAGAATGAACGGGGCCATGTCTTCATGAAATTTTAAGCTAAAACCTTCAGTGAGAGCATTGAATATGGTCTCTTATAGTTGAAGTGTACCTATGGTAAAATTTACAGACCTCTCTCATCTAGTAGGAGAACTAGCACAATCAGTGGCTGACTAAATAATTTTTTATTATGTATATCAAAAAGACAACGACTCCAAACACACCAGTAATTGAGCAAAACCTTGGTTACAGTCCAACAAAATTGAGGTTATGATGTGGCCAATCCCTAACCCTTAACTCAATAGAAACCTTGTGCAATGCCGTTTCTGAGGAAAAACCAAGAAATGCAAATGAATTGTGGGATGTAGTCAAATCATCCTGGGCTGGAATATCAGCTGACCGGTTCCAGAAACTGGTTGAAAAAGAACTTTTAGAAAACTGTGTTTATACTTAATTTAACATTATGCTAGTCATTGACAGAAATAATAAATCACACAATTTTGAGTTTGTACAAATACAGACACTGCTATTTCATATGGTTATAAAATTATTATATGGTTATACAATTAGAATATCATAAAAAAGTTTATTTATTTCCATAATTCTATTAAAAATGTGAAACTTGTATATAATACACATTCATTACACACAGACTGATATATTTCAACTCGTTACTTTTTTTGATTTGATGATTATAACTGACCACTAATAAAAAAACCCAAATTCAGTATCTCCCACTATTAGAATATTAATTTAGACCAATAAAAATAAAGGATTTTTAGAAATGGCCAACTGAAAAGTATGAACATGAAATGAATCAGCATGTACAGCACGCAATACTTAGTTGGGGCTCCTTTTGCTCGAATTACTGCAGCAAGGTGACATGGTATAAAACTCAGATGATATGAAAGCCAAGGTTGCTCCGATAGTAGCCCTCAGTCGTTCTGCATTGTTGGGTCTGGCGTATCACACCTTTACAGTACCCCATAGATTTTCTATAGTGTTAAGATCAGGTAAGTTTGCTGGACAATTAAGAACAGGGATAACATAGTCCTTAAACCAGGTACTAAACTGTGTGCTGTTGGAAAATGAAATCAGCATCTCCCAAAAGTTGGATTTAAATTAACTTCTTAATAATATTCTAATTTATTGATATGCACCTATAATATTTTGTTTTTATTTTCTTCTCTAAGGTATTTTAGATTGTTCTATCTTGTCACACCTCACACAAGTTACTTTGGTCTTCTCCCTTTTTCATCCTCTCCCTTTATGAGGGGTCACCACAGCGATTCAATCTTTTCCACCTCACTCCGAACAATGCAAGATAAAGTTCTAGGAGGATTTACCTGCAAAATGATCTTAATTTTAAATGGTAGTACTTAAAAGTTTGGGAACCCTTAGAAAATATTCTAGATCAGAGCATAAATATGACCCTTAAACATCATCAGATTCTCACACAAGTTCTAAAGGTAGATAAAGAGACCCTTAAAGAAATACGACAAAAATATTATACTTGAGGAAAATGATTCAATATTACATATATTTGAGTGGTAAAAGTATGTGAATCTCCAGGACGGCTTGCCATTATTGAATTCTGGATTATATCTGAGAAACCTAAAGGTAAATATCAGGAAATCTGCACATAAAATGAATCTCAAGAGAAGGTGGGTCATGCAGTAAGACAATGGTCCTAAGCACACAAGTGGTTCATGTGAGGAATTCCACCAACATCCCAGGTTTGAAGCTGTTCTGAATAGAGGAATGGGCATGATCAAGTTACCTAAAACTTTTAGTTGCAGTTATTGCTACAAAGTGGGGAAAACACACCAGATACTGAAAGCCAAGGGTTAGATATTACCATTCACAAATATATAATGATTTTTCTTATGTAAAATATTTTTGTCTCATTTGTTTAATTTGGTTCTCTTTATCTACTTTTAGGACAGTGACTTTTAGGTATATTAGTTTCATACGTATGCAGAAATATAAAAATATCATAAGGGTTCACACAATTTCAAGCACCACCATATTATTAAACTCGGATTTTATAATTATTTCAAAGATGTGGTCTGATAGGTTACATCACCAAAACCTGTCATTATTAGTGTAGAAGTATGGGGGTAATGTATATTTAGTTAAACTGTGTAAAATATACACGAATTATTGCAAACATTAATCTCAATAAATAAGTAATAATATGAAAATATATTCACAGACAAAATCTGACAATATCACTATTCTTGTGTGCACCTGAATCTCCGAAGTTTTCCCCTCAATAAATGTTTTTGTCCTTGAGTGAAATGCAGATGTAACAAGATGGGCAACATAATACAATTTAAATTAGCTCATTTTAATTCTTTAAATAAACATTAAAAGTCTGTACAGACTATACAAGAAGTGACAGAAAAAGTATGAACAGCCAACATACACCAATGAGAATTATATACACCAATTACATAATTATTGGCTCTGAGAAGTCAGTAATGAATTAAATAGTCAAAAAAACCAGTCATCAAATCATAGGTTAAGTTCAAATTCTATTTCACTTAAGAAACACAGAGCAGATAGTTAAAACATGGTCTGTTTGGGAAAGAATCTAAGCTACATACAAACACTGCTCAACAAAAGGACATAACCTTTTCTGTACAAATTTGAAAAAGGTTCAAAAATACAGACTGAGTGCAGGCTATCTTTTCGGAATCGTCTCTCTGATGGATAAAATGGAATTAAGGTCCTTCTTCACTTGCAGCACCTGCCAGCACTATAAAGAGTTGCAATGTAAGACTTTAGGTCAAGTAAGAAAGAAAGAATATAAGCAGATATGCCAGTTTCTTAGGTACACCTTGCTATTAAATGTTTTGACGCCATTTTGCCTTCAGAACTACCTTAATACTTGGTGGCATACTTTAAACAGAGATGGTATTCTACATTCCTTGAAAGTAACAAGTGGTTATTCGAGTTGCTATTCATACCTTTGCAACATCTTGAGTCAGTCTTACCATTCTCGTATGGCCTATCACATCAAAGCATTTGTCAGCACAACAGCCTCTCACTGCTTATTTTCTGTTTTTGGACCATTCTCTGTAAACCCTAGAGATGGTTGTTCGCATAAATCCCAGTAGATCATCAGTATCTGAAATACTCAGACCAGTCAGTCTGGCAGCAACAAACATGCAACATTCAAAGTCACTTAAATCACCTTTCTTCCTCAATCTGATGCTCGGTTTGTACTTCAGCAAGTTGTCTTCACCACATCTACATGACTAAATGCATTCGGCCATGTGATCGGGCGATTAGACTTTTGTAAAGTAAATAAACAGGTGTACCTAATAAAATGGCCGGTGAGTGTACTTTATACATTGTAATCAAGGATTAACAGAAGTAAAAGAAATCTTGAAATACCTCGGTAAATACTGCTTTGATGCGATCAAACTTCATTTTCTCATGAACTGCTCTTGCTGTGTTGGAGCCGTCAAATGGTTCTGGAAACAGAAACAAACATTTGCATAACTAATGGAAAAAAAAATAATTAATGGTAAATATTGTGATTTTTATTAAACCACAAATTTCCCATGATGCATTGTTAAATAGAAGAAAAATAAAGTCACAGCACCCTCTACACAAAGGAACTTGCTTCTCCATTCCCAGCAGTTTGCCTTAGGCAGAGCTTTTGCTTCACGAACAGAGATGACATACTTGTCCCATCTGTAACACAAACAACGGTTTGTGACCACGGTTGTACATAATGTTGCATTAGCATATTTTTTACTCATTTTTAAATATGATATATGATATATTAAGCCATGTAGGAGGCTTAGGCAGGGCCATGGAAGGGGAAAAAGTCAGACCTGCTGCTGTCAGTCAAACAGTTTATTGAAACAAGACCCTGGCAGACTGGGAGGTTTGAGGGACACACAGAGCTCTGACTATACAGTAGTTCTTGAGAATTTTTTCTTGTGAATTTTTTATATTTCTGCATAAATATGACCTAAAACTATCTCCTAAAAGTAGATTGAGAGAACCCAGTTAAACAAATGAGACAAAAATATTATACTTGGTCATTTATTTACTGAAGAAACATTATTATTATTTAATCAGGGTCATTGTTGTGCTGCTTGACCAAACTTCTCTTGAGAAATATTTTACAGACAGTTGTCCTCATATTTTTCTTTAGAATAATTATCTTATATCATTCATGGTAAGCTGTCCTGGCACAGATGCAGCAAAACAGGCCAAAACAGAATGCAGTGTTTTCCTTTCTCAAAACATAACACTTACATAAACATAACAATTAC
>JAOUQV010000023.1:7948807-7970299 GCA_028565295.1 Aspidoras spilotus | reverse complement strand
TATAATAAACAGTAAACACAAATTGGTTTTATTGCACGTTGGTTTATGTGAGGCGCAGGGTGGCAAAATGGACCCCGGTATCGATACCGGGATAAGACAAGGGAAATTGCTTTGTGGAATTTGCATGTTCTCCCCGTGCCCGGTTTTCTCCCGCATTCCAAAGACATGCATTGCTAGGTTAATTGGTGTCTTTAAAGTGATGTATGACAATGAGTGTGTCCTACGATGGATTGGCGTTCCTGCCCTTACGCCCAGATTTGCTAGAGTGGGCACTGGCTCAGGAAAATGAATGAAAGCCGTAAATATTTTGTACTATTTTATTTTCTTTTTTTATTTATTATTTTACATTTTTAACCATGTGCTATCATATTTGTGACTAATTTTGCACAGAAACGATGATAAATAATTTCAGTCTAAAAAAAGAATTAAATATAACAAATCGAAGTACTACAGACAGATAGGCATACGCTAGATTCGTTTGTGCGGACGAGCTGTAAATGTGCGGACAAATCATTTGCTCCGTTGTAAATTCAGTGATATTAAAGACCCCTAACCTGCTTCATTAACACTCTGTGTGCTCAGTGGGGCCGTCATCACGGTGCGACTTGCTCTTACTAAATTTTCTTCCCACTTGATTTTGCATTAATGGGCCCGAATCCGAACCCGTATGAATAATCAATGGATAGTCAACAGCCGGAATGATCTCTCCCGTAGCCGAGCATGAATCTTGCTAATGGCGCACATCCCCAGCTTTTAATTAGGAATAATGCTCCGCTTTGGGCACACGGGCCATCACATGGCTTGTTTGCTGCTGAATCTGAAAGATAAACACGAGAAAGAAGAGAGAGGAAAACGCACCAGTGTCGTTTCCTTCTGGTTAATTGTTTGCGCTAATGACTACTATATTAGCGTCTAAACACCTGGGTTAGGTCCAAATATTTATAGTAAACTAGGCAAACTAAATAGTGTGTTAAAGTAGTACGAAAGTCTAGGTAATTAAATGTATTATTTAGTACCGTCTTGTGTCCGTTTATGAAGGTTACGGTAATTAAGCGCCGGAGCGCAATCCTGAGCCACGAGGAATTTACGCCTGCGCCATTAATGACCAGCTAAACAGAGAAATAGTACTTCAGCGTTAATCAACAGTCCAAGTGCTAAAAGCCAAAGCTTTCGTTGTTTATCTGACCTGGTCAATTATCAGACTTTGTTGAGAGATGCCCTATATATGTGTTATATAAACACCCTCTGATGTTTACCTTAGAAAATATGCACCGATATAATATACGTATATAATATCTATCTATCTAACTGTCTGTCTGTCATAATTACTGAAATAAAGAGAAAGTATTTCACAGATAAAAATTATATAATAATTACTATAATTACTGTTATTGCATGTTTTCTACGGAAATTTAAATAAAAACAAACAGTTAAATAATAAACCATAAATCAAATATTATAAAACAATTAATATTAAATGATCTATTATTTAAATATCATTTAATTTAATACATATTTTTTTATTATTTTATGATTGCACATTTATTCATGCATTACATTTTTTTCTTAATGAGCTTGAACTTGTGTGAATATCTGTGTTCCCAAATACCATATTTCAAACCTAAAGTATCATTACAATAAGTATGTATATGAGCAGCTCTCATTTTGCAGAGGTCACGGAGCTGCATCTTGGCTGAGCGCTTTGGGATGATTGGCAGGCTGTAGTGAAGTGCAGGCTATTGCTTTTGTGCACCTTGCTAATTCAGCAGGTGGATAGAGAAAAGCCCGGGTGAGCCTGTGATACTTTTCCTCATCATGACCAGGCCAGGTGACAGCACCATTAACCTCCCTGAACAATCTGCTTCCCTATTTCTGTTCCAACCAAGACTGAAATCAACGCCTGGGTTTGAAATTGCCATATCTTCTTATTAACATTAACACAAACCAGTTAAAAAGTATAGAATTATAGGGACCAGATTAAATCTATTTTGATGATCAATAAACCCAGTAGATTTTGTTTTGTAGTTATGGTTATATCTCTTGTTGTTGTATAAATTACGCTTTCTCCTAACTTACATCAAGCAGTGTAACAATAGGATTGTCTTATCTTATTTTCTACAAATCTAAATCAAATTCATTACATTATTTTATAGTAATATATTTATTTTAGAGAATAACACATTTGGTCTCAACACTCCATAATGAACACACCACCTGTATATCCATAACTGCCTATGTGCTCAGAAACTCAAACATGGTGGGCTCAGGAGTCCTTTGGATATCGACTTAACACAGTGGATGTTTATGGGGGTGTGTGGGGGACGAGAGAAAGGCTAGTGTTTAGTATGTAGTGTCAGCAGAAAAAGTGGTGTGTGTATATGTGTGTGCAGATGTTCCATTGTGATGGATCTATTATCCAGCTATTACAAGATAAATGAATGATCTCTCCTATTTTCCATGCCTCTAGAAAATTGAAATTTGGGGGTGGAGGTGGTGAAGTGTGTATCCTTAGTGCTGTGTTTATGCATCGGAGGACTGGTGGTGCTGGCGGCGGCAGTGGTGGTGTTGGTGGGGGGCAACATCCTTGCTGCATTATTAGGGTTGTTGGGACGGCCATTAATTTAAGGAAGGAGAGGAAGTCGGGCAGCTCTGGCCCTGTATCTTCACATTATCAATCAAGCCTCAGGCATCTTGCTGTGATGACCGTGCACTCTCAGGTTTATGCCATCTTAATTAGAATTCATGGCAAAATATATGCAAGGCAGCATGCTGTAGCCCTCATCATTTCATGGAGAATTTATTGTTATTTGGCCAAGCATTTTGCTTAGAGTGATATTTCCTATTACCAGCCTGTCAGCTAATATAGCTCACCAAATTCACTGGATGAGATATTAGTTGTCTACAGCTATAACCTGGCCATAGATATGCCGGATGAGGTATAAAGTGAAATTCAGACACCTGATACAGTTACAATATGCTTTAATTAGAGTTTGGACTTTTAATATGAAAATATAATTGGCAACTGACAGCCAATTGTACATGTACAGGTGGTTGAACTTAGCAATTAGCTGTTGCACACATTTGAGGATGGTAGCTGTTATTTTGCAAAGCACATCCAAACGGGTTAGAATTTACATTACGTGCTCAGAGAAATGATGATCGGCAATTAAACGTGTACCACCCAAACAGAGAGGGGCACAACAGTATATTTCCCATAATTTACTGTCAAAGCTGGCATTCCGTATGATAAATAGTGAATTGCGGTCAAAGCTGATTACACACTGCACTAGTAGTGCAGTTCACTGTCAAGAAGAAGAGCGATTGACTTCCTATTTACATATTAATGAAAGGCAGCAAGAATATGCGAAAGAAAAAAAAACACAGTATTCATAGGGCGCGACATTTACAAATAAAGCTGATGCCGTGAAAAATTTAAATGAAACCTATTTAGATTAATAAATGGAAGGGGCCACTGCTAGACCACACAATTTGCATTTCCATTTTCAAATTATAGTGGGTGAATTCTGAAGTAATGTGATGATGAGTCTCTAAATGCCTACTGCACTGGTGGCTTTTTTTAAGAAGTTTGCAATAAGCATGAATATGAGAACCTTCCTTATAATTTGTCCTCTGAGTAGTGCTCAAGAAGACTCAAAAACCGGTTATAGTATGTGGCCCTGAAGTTTAGAAAGATGGACGCGATTTGCCAAGTATATGAGCAGAATATATGTCAGACTTGCAAGCTTTATATTGGATAAATAATGTTTTGTTGTACATTTCTTGAAGGTCATGTACTGACACACACACACACACACAGTGCTGGAAATGGCAGCTTGTTTTTCTTTGATTGTGTTACTTAGAGCACTATGTACATCTATAGTGATTACACAAAAAATAAAAAACTGTTTAAAGATGTTTTTAGTCTTCATGTCTTTCTGTGCTCAGTCTTTGGGAAAATCATGTTGTCACTGGGACATTTATGCTAACAGATCTAAAGTCTGTATGCAAAGCCATGCTAGTTTTATCCCTCAGTTCATAAAAACTACTCGCGAGTGCATAATGGCTTGCACAGAGAAAGGTCTATCCATCCCTTCTTTTTTCATAATAGGCTTGATGGACGTCAAACCATTGTGAAAGTGCTGCAGACGGGGGCAATGTTCTGCAACATATGCAAACTTATCAGGCATAGTTTTAATGTGCTGCATCTCATTGGCTGCCTTATGTGATGTACATTTTAAAGGGGAAAAAGTGTCAAAGAAGACAAAAATGATAACTGACTTCTTAGTGAGGGCACTGGCCATTATATCATCTTAAGTGGTATGGGGATTAGATTTCGGGATGATGAACTTGTGGGCTATCTGTAATTGGATAACTGGAGAAAGACTTTATCCTCGCCTATAATTTCTCTGGTTGAGAGTAAATATGTGCTTATTTTTGGGCAATATTAAAATGTCCTGGCTATATCACAAAAACGTTATCTTTATTTGTTAATCCGTTAAGCCTATAAAGTTTTGTAGAAATCTTTTCAGCCAATCACATGGCCAGAAGTCAATGCATATAGGCATGTAGAGGTGGTCAAGACAACTTGCTGAAGTGCAATCCGAGCACTGGAAAGGGTAAGAAAGGTCATTTAAGTGACTTTGAAATTATCATTGTTGTTGGTGCCAGACAATCTGGTCTGAGTATTTTAGAAACTGCTGATATACTGGGCTTTTCATGCAACAGTAAATCAAATAACCACTTGTTACAACCAAGGAACGTAGAATACCATCTCTGCTGAAAGCATGACATGAAGAATTAAGGCAGTTCTGAATGCAACGGGGGCCCAACCTTTTTTTAACAATATGTACCTAATAAAGTGGCCGGTGAGTATACATTCCAAACCTTAACCAGGGTTATTTTTACAATGCATGTGTATGGGTCTGCATGTATCATTGGCTTAATCCAGTGACAGTTTCTGTAAATATGCCATAAGTTTTACATTCAACCTCTAACACAAGACTTTGCGCTTCAAGTCCTGGCTTGATTTTCTGCCAATTACCTGTGTTCCCTGTTAGTGACTGCTTTAGTGACTTTGGATATATGTTGTGATCAGAGTGCTTCTTCACTTGCCCATTAGAAGGTATGCTTCCCTAGCATGCATCTCCAGCCCAAGCTCACAGTGTGCATCAAAGCATTCTGTTTGAAATGACTGCATGGCCAGATGTGGCTGTAATTAGTGCTGAAAAAGTGCAGTCTTCCAAATAAGCAACGGTTTTTTTAATTGTGTCCTTGCTATACTGACTTCAAAGCTCATTCAAATGGAAAAATCCTGCATTCATTCCTGGAAAGCTTGTGGTTCAAAAGAGGAAATTAAACCAAACCTGGAGCTGGAGACAAATGTCATTTTGCTCATAAGCACACAAACACGAACACACATCCCGCAGACAGACTAAAATTGGCTCCTGCAACCAGTCTCTCTCTCTCTCATTCTCTCTCTCATCCATGGCCTTGACGCGTATCCGCCACACCCTGCTCTCCCTATTACACATGCTAATTATGCTATTTCACCCTGCTGCTTCCATAACAACCCAGCATAATGCCCAAATTAAGCCTTTATTAATGTAAGTCAGCATCTAATGGTTTTAAAAATGATTTATATTGTTTTTCCTGCTCTGAACAAATTAAATATGTAGCTTAGATTAACACCGGCTTTTTGTCAATGGAGAGTTAAAAAGCCTGTTACTGTCACATTTTCATCTTTAGTTCCACATCTGAAACTGCTATACAGGCAGGAAACAAAAAGGCTATGAGGAATTTACATTTGAAACAGTTTTCTGTGGTTTGCTTAAGCTCCCTATATCAGATACAACAGCGTTTACAATTTATACGTTTAAAGACTAAGTGTTTAATAGATGAACATTTTCAATTGTCTTTATTAGAGACATAATCAGATTTATAGATAACCATAAATGGGTTTATATTATCTCTGAAATTACCACAGAAATGGTTGGTCAGGATTAAACACTCAAATATTTAATTTTGACATGATTTAAGAACAATTTACTGTTAAGACAATAGCAAGTACTCAGACTTCCTCAGACCCTTATTATACAGGTTACATAGGCTAAGACGTGCAATATTTGCAGAATTGTTTTGCAGGTAAATTTAGCAATGCAGATGAAATTTTCAGGCAATTTCATGTAATTCCGACACTCGATTACTAGGTAGCTATGAAATGAGAGCATGCATAGTGAAATGTATTAATAAATCAGTACTAATATAGCCCATCTCTCTCCTCCATCCCCATTACTCTTAGCATGCTGTGAAATTCCCATCTTACACACTTTGCTGGCCAAGGCCATGAATTATGCATTGTGCCACAGAAATCCTCAATCTCACGCTTCAAGACCACCATGCATTACCCTGCTTCTATCTCTATTACCAAGATGAATTGTAGAATGGGGAGGTATTTAATGGGATATGGTCCTTACGTCATTGTTTGTTTTCTGTATAAAATCTCTCTTTTGTACTGCTGTGCTGTGTGTGTCGAACCAGCAGTGGATTTTATGGTTCTTCAGAGGGTGAAAACGGTTGGGTTGGGTTGGGTTATGGAAGTGTGCCATTTGAGACGGATATGTTCATAACATCATATGTTACTGTAGCGCGACTGTGGTTGGGATCACCCTGCTTGTATTTATTTTGTATTATGCTCATGACAAGGCATGACAAAAACGATCAGCGACTCAAATTATGAAACCCGAGAAACTAACGGCTTTTAGAGCATAAAGCATGAAAACTGTACTGTTGCAATGTGATGTATTTTATTGCATGGTTCTTGGCTGTTTGTCTGAAGAATAAAACGTGTGATCCTCACACTACCATGCTTAATACTTATTTAATATTTATTCATTGAAATAATTGAATTGCTAAATATAATCTGTAATTGAATACATATTATATTAAATCTTAGCATTAGAAATATTGAATGGGTCTCCACTTGCTTTATAAGGATCATTAGTATCTGTCCCTTCCAAATTGTCTCTATTACACAGACATATTTGAGTGTGTTGGACCCACTTTCTCCATCTTAATAGCCCTTCTTTAGCATGTCTTATGAGTCACTGATTGAGCTTCTAATATCATCATGAACATTTATCCCACTGTCTGTCATCATAAAATATTAGCTCTCTGGTCCCTAATTTAATTTTCGTTTGGCATTTAAGGTCAATTCTAAGTATTAAACCACTGAGCTGCTATTTTAGACAATTATTTCTTACCTGCATTAAACAGACAAATGTATATAATCTTAGTATATTAACAAAACATAAATATATTAAACAATCATTCTATTCACAATGATAAATAAGTAGTTCTTATTTTAGCTGGAAATAATGAAAATATTTCTTTGTAAAATTGACCATTTCTAGAAAGCTCTAGACATTAAGTAGCACTCATCTTAAGGGTTTGACCTTCTCTTTAGCATTCATATAGTCAAAAATAACACTCAGACACTTAGATCCTAACAAAAAAATTGCATCTAATCCTCCTTTTTCAATAGGTTGAACCTCTGATAACTTTTCACTCATAATTAGCTCGTCTTGATATGAGAGACGTTTGGAGGAAATTGAACTGTCAGCAAATGGAGGCGTGCATTTGGCCTCATCACAATGAGTTGGGCCCATCATAATTTGGTGCAATCAGTCCAGCTTCATCTCCCAGGCGCCAATCCATTGACCTCCCCCTCCTCAATTCCATTTGGTTCTGCTTTAATTATGAGTCAGCAAATCCAGTGCAATAGCAGAGCCCACCTCGAACACCCTTTTAGCTGTCACTCACGGGCTGATTGACACAAACCAGATAGGTGGCGTTCTTGGGAGAAAATTGAACTAGTGGCAGCTGGAGATTAAAACTAGCGTCGCCGTGTCCCCTCTTAGTGAAGCTATAACTCACTGTTTTTCTTCTTTCTCTGCCTCCTTTCTCCTTTTGTTGTTTGTAATATTCATGATGGACACTACACGGCAGCATGCCCGCTCTGCAGGTCTACATGTGATTAATATAAATAGGTGAAAAAGCTTTTAACATTTCTGTTTCAAAATGTCACCCATCACTGGGTTCTACTTGAGTGATTTAGCCATGGAAAGGTAATTATTCCAATCTTGATAATGCATCCATTCATATACTCATTTTGAATGCCTCAATTAAGCGAATATTCGGTGGCTGTAAAACGAAAGTCTGTTGCCAGTCACAAAAGTGTTGTGCTAGGCTACATGCTCTGCTTGTTGAGCCCAGGCTTAAGCTAAGCACTTAACAGCCATTTACTCAAGGGGCATGGCATTCTGCTTGACATTGTACATTAATTTCCCAAAAACAGTAAATACTAAAAACTCTTTCTCCAAAGAGAAACAAAGGGCATCTTTTTATCAGACGGATGATGAGGAATTGATTTTTGTTTGTTCTTAAAGAAAATGATGACTGTTGCACAACGCCAGTGATCAGTATCTGTAATTTTAATTTGGTTTGCTACTTCACATTCGTTCTTAAACCTCATGGGCTTAAGCTGCTCCTGAAACTAAGAAAACATTTTAACAAAATTACTTCAACAGAGCTTTCTCTCTGTTTACTTCGAAACTTATGTCAGTGAGGCAAGAATTGTACACTGATAGTACCTGCCAAGTTCTTATCCACAGGGCAGCTAATGGCTTTAACTTAAATGATTTTCTGTCATTCTCTTTGCGGGGGTTAGTCTCAAACCGGGGTTTTGTAATAGGCCAATTTGTTAACCCTTTCAGAGTGAGGGCATTCAATATGTGTCTGGTCAGCAGAGAATAGGTTAGAGCTCTATGTTGATAAACCTGGATGTCTGGTTGCCTTTTCAAATGTGAGTTTTTATTGGCTTCTTTGACATTCTGCTATTCTGTGGGAACAGAGGGAAAAGAAGGGCAGATGGAAATGAAAAAAAAGAGAAAAGGTCTAAGGAGAATGTATAAAGCATTAAAAGACTGACACTAGATAATTGCCTATATGGATATACATCAAATATAAGTCGTAATGTCGAACTGTAGCCTTTGTTTATATCAGCTGATTCATTTGATTCAATAATTTGCTCATTTTTGTTAATATACAAGATCTTTTAACCATAACCATCCCATGTTGACTGGTTATCTGGACATTTTCTTTTTCCTTGTTTTTGTATTCCTACCTTTTTTTTTAAATGAATTGTTTTTGAATTGTAGTGTACATATCCCATGCTTGGTTTTGTAACATACAAATCTGATGATGTAACAAAAAAAGCCCAAATCCCAGCCCCTATTTAGTATAAAATTATCATACAAATAGCATCTCTCTTTATCGATTTAAGCCAGACCATCACCACTGTGTTCTGTGTGTGTGTTTTGGCATGGCGTTAATGTGTACTGTATTAGAAATACAATTACCATACCACAAGTCTGTGCGTAATTGGTTATTATTTTCCTATTAAGCAAACATTGATAATCAATGATTTAGAAAATAGGTCTATGAATAACATCAACATTAATACATTTTTCCCTTTGACAATAATGATAGATTATTTTAATGATTACTACAATGTCAGTTCAATGGCATTCACATACAAATAGCCCATTCACAAAAGCCTCGTGCTAATGGATGTGTTATGTAGGTAATTCCTTCATTGTAAAATTTAATTTCCCTATAAAAATATACCATATCAAAGCCTCATTTTTTGTGAGGCATTGCCCTAGATTTTCCCATTATATCAATCTACTCTGAACTGCATTAATCAGAAATGCTAATATGACCAACAACAGTTAAAAACTAGCAGAAGCCATTAGCATACTGTTATTTGCATAAGGATAACTGGCCCTGCTTTGGAAGAAGCAGGCATGAGAAATCTTTACCAGGCCAAATTAAATAGATTAAAACCTGTTTTCTTTCTTTGCTGCTTCATTCTGAAGTTGTTATTTATCTCACATTCCAACAAAATTGATCTTGAAGCAGTGCAATCACAATTACTCAATTCTTTAATTGGCTGGCTGTACATTAGCGAAAGGAATCCGATTCTCAAGAATCGATAGTGTTAGCCAAGCGAGTGTGGGGACAGAAATTGGGCAGTGTGGAATCAACCAGCCCTGAACGATTACTGATCGTTTTGCATTCACTGACAAAAACTGCACCCACATGTTCATACACCTTCTACTGTTCAACAAAGGATGTATTCTTCAACCAGATTTATAAAAGTGAGTTCACTTCATGAGATTATTATCTAATGAAATAAGAAAAATCACAATAATAGCAATTGAATTGAAAACTGTGTCTATATGGTTATCACATTAAGTGTCATTATGGCTGTGCATCATACCCTTTATCTTTGTGTGGAATTGCATTACACATATGGGCATGGAGCTGGAAAGAAAGCCATCATAACATTTTCTAATTCTTTAAACAAACACTGTGGAATGAAGCAAATCTGGCCTTAAAAAGGACAAACAAACTAAGCAAACGAGACGTGCAAATGACCTTATTTACGAGGCCGAGAGTTTGCATTATGGCGAGTTATTAGTGTGAAATTGATAATTGCTTGATTACGGGAGCTAATGTCTGGTGGCATGATGAGCAAGACCCATTACGCTGTCACGTTTGTAGATGTCAGCGAAATATAATGAAGGTCAAACGGCACAACAGCTGTCTAATGACGGGCCTTAGTGCACAGAGGAGAGTAGCACATATCCTGTATGAGCACAGAATTTTATTATAATATACTAATGTATAAATAAATTGATCTTGATTTATGTTTGTACTTTGAAAAAAAAAATTCAAAGATGAAAAAAAAGAAAACAATGCATAATTATTTTGACAAGGTAAACTGGTGAGTAAAACAGACGCATTTTTGCTTTTTGTTGAAGAATAAGATATATTTCACAGTCATATTTTCTTTCATCAGAAAGAGCACACTTCGGCCACTTAAGTGACAAAACTCTCAGAGGACACTTTGTCCACATTGTGTTGTGTTGTATTTTTTGCTTCTCTATCTTCGCTCTCCAGCGGTTGTTGATGATGTGTCTGAGTGCTTGTGGCAGCTGTGTGTTATGTCTAATAGAGCAGAAAGGCTACTCAGAATAAAGCTATTTGAAAATTTGTTTATGTGAAATATTTGTAAATAGAAGCAGGCCTCCTGGCACCATGGCATCATATTCTGCTGTCAGTCTGAATTCAGGCTTTGACAGGGGATTCGAGGCTGGCAAATGCACCACATGTTCAAGTGAATCCCACAGTGTCTCGCTTCCTTCACCACTTCCACGGCTCAGTTACAGTGTGTTTACGGGGGCCAGTGAGCACAAGACACATGTCTTATCTTTCAAGCACAACAGTAAAGCACATCCTTAAGATATTCCCCTTTTGTGTCTCAGCACTGTAAATGTAATAACTGTGTGTATATCTATATGTATAGGTGCATCTCAATAAATTAGAATATCATTAAAAACTTTATTTATTTTAGTAAATGTAATACAAACAGTAAAATGCATACATTATATAGATTCATTACAAACACAGTCATATATTTCAAGTGTTTATTTCTGTTACTGTTGATGATTATTGCTTACAGCCAATTAAAACCCAAAATCATTATCTCAGAAAATTAGAATAATTAATACAAAACACCTGCAAAGTCTTCCTAGGTGTTTAAAATGGTCCCTTTGTCTGGTTCAGTAGGCTACACAATCATGGAAAAGACATTGGCAGTCATTGACACACTGCACAAGGAGGGTATGCCACAATGCTGCTGGAGTGCTTCAAGAACCATTACACACAGATGTATTGAGGACATGGGCTACATCTGTCGCATTCCTTGTTTAAAGCCACTCATGACCAAGAGAAAACGCCAGAAGCATCTTACTTAAATCAAGGAAAAAAACTGTTGTCCAGTGGTCAAATGAGTTGTTTTCAGATAGAAAGTAAATTTTGCATTTCATTTGGAAACCAAGGTCCCTGAGTCTGGAGAAGGAGAGGCAGACAATCCAAGCTGCTTAAGGTCTAGTCTGAAGTTTACACAATCAGTGACGGTTTGGGGAGCCATGTTATCTACTGTTGTAGGTCCACTGTGTTATATCAAAGCTATTTAGAGATGGAAATTTCATGAATCTATAAAGTATATAAAATATATATAAAATATAACATGTATATAAGTATTCAAATTCTTTATTCAATAATATGTTTAAGCCCATTTGGCAGCAATGACAGCCTCAGGTCTTTATGAGTATAATGCTACAAGCTTGGCCACACCAATTTTTGGAATGTTTCCAGAACCTCTCCCGCTCTGGAGCAGGTATATTGCCATATATTGCGGTATTCATCTTTCTGACAACCCTGACTAGTCTCCCAGTTCCTGCAGCGGAAAACCCAAAAAAAACAACCACACTGCATGATACTGCCACTATTTTGCCTTACTGTAGGGAAGGTGCCTTGTCTCCTCAAGAAATGACGATTGGCAATCTGACCATAGAGTTCAGTCTATGTTTTATCAGCTCAGAGAATTCATTTGCTTTATGTGCCTTTTGGCAAACTCCAAATGATCTGGCTTTTACCTTTTACTGAGGAGTTGCTTATGTCTGGCATACAGGCCATATTAATATAATGCAAAGAAATGGTTAGCCTTCTGTAAGGTTATACAAAGAGAAATTCTATAGCTCTGTCAAAGTGACCCTTCTTAGTCACCTCCCTGGCAAAGGCCCTCCTATCCTTATCACTCAGATTGGCCAGGTGTTCAGCTCTAGAAAGTGTCTTGGTAGTTACAAACTTAATTTGTCTTTGCTGGTACCTTCAATGCTTCAGAATGTTTTGTACACATCCTCAGATCTGTTTCTCCCCCCAGTCCTGTCTCTGTGGTCTACAGACAATTATTGGACTTGGTTTGTGCTCTGCTATGTACTGATAACTATAGGACCTTATATAGACAGAGATGTGCCTTTCCAAATCATGTCTAATCAACTGAATGTACCACAGGTGGACTCCAATCAAGTTATCAAATCCAGTGAAGGATGATCAGTGGAAACAGGATGCAACTGAGATTTTGAGGCTGTGA
Source organism: Aspidoras spilotus (assembly GCA_028565295.1). Taxonomy (NCBI): domain Eukaryota; kingdom Metazoa; phylum Chordata; class Actinopteri; order Siluriformes; family Callichthyidae; genus Aspidoras; species Aspidoras spilotus. The sequence continues at coordinate 7,957,239 of JAOUQV010000023.1, read as the reverse complement.
ATACTTATGTGCATGTGATTTTATTAGTTTTTAAAATGCATTTTCAAAAATTCAAACAAACTGTTTTCACTTTGTCATTATGGGGAATTGTGTGTAGATTCTGTGGGAAAAATGATTTTGAAGTTAGGCTGCAACATAACAAAATGTGGAAATATATAAATATACATAGTTTTGAACAATTTTACAGTTCACAAAATACGCTACATTACATGAAGAGGGTTTAAGTGCTAGGACAAAACGGCCACTCAAGATGAACCTTGTTTCCTTTTAGCCCGCCCGCAAGCTCATTGATTAGCTCTGCTGTTTCTTGCTAAAGTGTGGCCGTCCCCGCTGTCACCCCATCCATCACAACAGCGCCTGGACTTGTACACCGGTGTTTTGCAGTTACTATATTCCTACATTTAAAATCTTTATCTCATTAGTTCACAAAGCTATATTCATAAAGAGTTCATATATATACATAATATCTTTATGTATACCATGGACCAGCATCTACAACTTATATTATTAAAACTATAGCAGAACAAGACAATATTCTTTTGCTTTGACAATAGCGGAAAGATTAGGGACCGCTACAAGTTACATTATAGAACAGAAAGTAAGGACATGAAATTAAAAACATAAAAATAATAAAACTAATACAAAAAAGTTGGATATAAAAAAACATGTACTAAAAGAATTATCTAATGGCAATGTAACAGAATTTTGGATTGTACCTTTATTTCTATCTATTGCTATGTAATTTCAATAGCTTCAATAGACACTGTTCCCAAACTACACATACAATAGACACTGTTCCGCTAACTACACATACTTCTTATTGTGCAACTGTAAAAGGTTAGTTTTCATTTTTTTAATAAATTTTGATGAATTTTTAATTTGTATTTTTTATATTATAATTTTAATAACTTTCACACACCTGTGCAAATTGATCCCAAATAAGTAGTATTTTATCATATTCAAACAACTACACATACTACAACTCATTTCAAATGGCCAGCCGATGCCCATCTCGCAACTGTGGGCACAAGGACATGAACAACTCAAGACACCAATTAACCTGACATGCAGGTCTTCGGTATGTGGGAGAAAACTAAAGCACCCTGAGAAAACCCATGCAAACACAGGGATAACAAGCAAACTCCACACAGAGATTTCTGGTCACCTTTCTTTTATATAAAAAATATGATTTTCTTCTATTTTACTGCCTTAAAATGACAGATGTTTATCTGTTACACTCATTTCAAATAAAATTAATGATTACTATTTGCATTAAAATATGGATTTTTATTTAATTGCTCACCATTTGTGATATTTCTGGGCCAATTTGACCCACCACTGGGTGGTTTTGGGTGGGCATCCAAACATTTGAAATAATTTTCATTTAATTTTCACATATACTAGTCTGTTACAATCCATCCATTTATATGCCTCTGATTTTAACTATGGTCAGAACTATTCAGAATTTTTGCTTATTTTTATTAAAAAATTAGGTATGATCTTATATATATTAAAGCATCTTATATATATTAAAGCATTTCACTGCAAGTTATACTGTGTATTACTATGTATGTGACAAATAAAATTTGATTTGATTTAATGTAAGTAAATGAAGTCTATTGATCATATATTCCAAAAATAAGTGTAAAAATGGTGGTAATAAGTTGGAGTGAAAGGGCGGCACGTAGTGTAGTGGGTAGCGATGTCGCCTCACAGCAAGAAGAACCTGTGTTTGATCCTGAGTGGGATGACTAGGGAAATTTCTGTGCAGGTGTTTGCTTGTTTTCCTCTGAGTTTTCTCTGGGTATTCAGGTCTCCCGTAGATTAAGGAGAAGAAAATTAATAAATGAAATTTGGAATGAAGTTGACTAACAGGGTTAAACAGAATTGGGTGACAATTTTAGCTACACGATTTACAACCAGTCAAACCACAAAGGGAACAGTGAATTTAAAAGTAATAATAGAAAACTATAAGGAGAACTGAAAGAGTTTGTATTTAAAAGAATTTAGGCTGTAGTTTTACACATATTATAAAATTTAAATGTTGTCCTTGTATATACAGTATAGATAGATAGATAGATAGATAGATAGATAGATAGATAGATAGATAGATAGGTAGATAGATAGATAGATAGATAGATAGATAGATAGATAGATTGAATTAAATCTGTAGCTTATTCTATAATTCATTCAATAATATATTTGTTTAAGATTTTATAATTCATGTGTTTAATAAAGTTGAAACATAAAAATATACTTCTAGCCCAATTTTAATACCATGTAAAATGTGTCTCTGTTGTAAACTGTTCTACTTGGTAAAAATCGCCATTTTGGCCTTTTAACTACCCTGAGCAATCACATTTGATGCTCCTTAATTTTGTCCCACTCTCCGAAGCCTTTTTTCCACCTCAGCAATCGAGACAATGTGTTTGCTTATCAAGCCGCTTTGCTAAGTGTTTCTTTGCATGTAAATTAATCTTGATTCAGTTGACACTGTCATGCTGAGTGGTACAAATTGCCCATAGCAATAAAACAGCATGAATGGGGAAAAAGCCCAAATTGAAGCACTTGATGGGATGTTACTTTGCTTTATGCCAATACATTAGCAGCACAATGTATTTCCCTGCTTGGAGAAATATGGTATGGTGGATTTTTAATTTTGATTTCAATGGCGCGGCACTATGTCTTTTAAAATCTGACTCAGACAAACCATTAGCAACAAGGATGTTAAGGTTAAATAGGAAGCAATGCATTCACTTGCACGGGCACTGAGTGCCATCCATCATTCCATTTGCAACAGCTTGACAAAAGTACTTGGCTTTAAATAACACTCGAATTTACTCCCAGTGCAGAACAGGGCTTTAGCATAAACAAACATGGCTGCATTAATTTATTAAACAGCAGTCTTTCAACAAAAAAAACAAAACATTAAAACAGAGATGGATGAAAATAAGCCAGCATGTAATAGATGTTTATAAGTGCAGTTTTGCTGCTATTTACATTCATTTCACTGTTCAAAAGCTATAGCAAGTGATCATGTTTAAATGATTGCACAGAACATCTACTTGAAAATATTAAAAATGAGCAAAGTTTGGAGTTTATGATTGTGCCAATATAATCTATGAACAACCAAATATCATCTATAAATACAGGAATGTCTGTAACAGTTGTTCACAATCTTATAATATACATGAAATATGATGTATCATGACTCAGCCACGCATACTGCTAATATTTTATATTCTGATAGTGGGCAGTGGGTTTGACCACTAAGAGGCAGCACTGCTCAGTATTTTGGTGAAAAAGAGCATGCTAATGGCTTTATAATTGCAAGCATTACTGTAATTTTGTGACAATGTTCATATTGGGCAGATGAATTAGAGAAAGGCCTATTACAGGTTAACTAGCTATACTGAGACATTATTTTGTATGATAAGTGTAACATTTAATTGTGTTCACTGCCACCTGTGCTATCACAGCACTGATTATTTCTGTGGTTTGAAATTTACTGAAGTATATCTTCAATTAATATAATCGAAATAAAATTTAAAAGAATGTGGTAGCTTGTGGTCAGCACCACATTCACTGTGTTCACTGTTTACCATAATCCATGAGGGGCCTCAGCGCAATTTACCAACTCGAGGATAATCATTCTGGCAGCACAAATGAAGGGGCCAGCCCTCTTTTCTCACTCGCTGCTCACTAATAGGATTGTGTCTGCTTCAGCACACTTTAATTGAGGACTCCATGTCAAAAGAGAGCTCGGCTGAATGGGCCGCCCTCCTCGACGGATGGTCACCGTTCAAGTGACAAGAGTGATGAGTGACACCACCTGAGGGAACCCTGTTATGATTTTTATCACAAAGCATGAAAATGACAGTAATTGCTTAGATTTAACCTTTGGACATGATATGTTGTGAACAGAAGACAGCTTATTTCTGCCAGTTAACCACAACAAGTCAAAAAGTGTTTGCTAAATGATAAAATAATTATAACAATCATAATCTCCTAATTCCTAATATATCTAATGTAATATCTTTACACAACTGTACGCATTATAAGACATAGCTCAAATATTATTTTATTTATTTATTTTTAAACATTTTTTATCTTCAGCATCAATGGCCATTTTTATGAATGGAACAAAGTCATACTCATACACAAGTTTCTCATCTTAGGTCATATATCTATACAAGTCAATGATAATTTTACCTTTTCCAATTCACCTAGTGTGCATGTCTTTGAACTATGGGAGAAAAACCAGAGTACCTGGAGAAAACCCACACAAACAATAGAAGAACATGCAAACTCCACAAAGAAATTTCCCAGTTTACACACCCCCAAATAATCCCTTCCACCCCCCAAGAATCAAACTATCCACTGCGCCACTGTACTTTCCACATAGTATGAATAAAATGACTGTGTAAAAAGGGCCTATGTTTATAATTTGAAAGTATCGTTTTAAAAATCTAAGAAATGTCTTTAGTGGCACAAAGAGTGGCATTGAAAAACATTTTTGACCACATTCCACACAATGTAAATTAGATTTGTTATATTGTAATATTGCAGTCAGTAAATAATAAAGGTATATATTACTACAATTCACCATCTGAGCTGCTTATTAATTGAAGTGCTGTAATATGTCTAGTATCAGTCATAAAATAACTACAATTAATACGAATACTGTATTGCAATACTGTATATAAATGACATATGTGTAGTTAAATGTAAATCATATAATATCTATATTCACCAAATGATAGACACTTTAAATAAATAAATAAATTAAATAGAACTTAGTTGACCTGTCTGACTCAGTTAAAATGAATTTCATTTTAGTTAACATTCTGAATATGGCATTACATGACGACTCCTTCAGGTCTGACTCTCTTATTTCAGGGGCACTACTTCTACTTGTTAAATTTTAATCCTTTTGTAGCATTTTCCTAAGCCTCTTTTATTAATCCTCGAATAGCTGTCGTTCACACAACATATCCCTTGTTATCTGTAATGTATGCTTTTGACACATACCGAATTACTAAAAAAGCAGAGTCAGAAGAAAGGACCCTTGAGTATATTACTCATTTACTCCTGATTAAAGCTGAAGAGGGAGGGGGTTTAAGAGTCTGCTGATAAACTCCCTTTCTTCTGTTGATGGTAATTACCCATATCCCCCGAGACCATGTTGAGTTGCTGCCGACGTTCAAAGTGTGCTAATCATCCAACATGAGCCACTGTCCAGTTGGTGTGCGGGCAAATGTGACCCCGCTGCTCTCTCCAGCTACACTGTGTGTCTGAGGACAGCCTATTGTGGTGCTTTGTCATGGATAACTGGCCGGCCATTGTAGCCAAATATGTTAGGAAAATTGAGGCAGATGGCTCTGATTCAGACACGTGGCTTTCCCAGGGCTGTAGGGAGGGCTGAGACACTGGAGAGGGGTGGTACAGGTCAGAACCCTGCTTGGCACTTGTTACTGCCTTCAATAGGCCCATGTGTCCCTGTTCACCCTCAATACGGTGTTGCTGAGATACGCCGTGCTGAACACGGTCCTTCAAGCCCACTGAAAACGGCACAGGGGCGGTTACCCCACCACTCCATCTTCCCAAGCAGGTCTGGGTCTGCTCCCTGTCTAACCCCCTGGGGCACTGCTGAATGACTGCAATTGACAACGAGGTGGTGGCCCATCCTAAATGGCTTTTCATTCAGCTGCGGTAATAGACTGGCAGGTTTTGTCACCCTCATACTAATAGCTGGTAATTATGGGATTTGTGGTGTTTTGATATACCTTCCTAATCTGAGTCCTTGTGTGTTTTGGGTACAATGTGTCAAGTCTGGGACCAAATCACTTTTATGATCTAAAAATTTGATATAAATGAATTTGTGATATAATGACTGTAGCAGGTGACCGATTTTACAAGGTTATTCCCATTATACCAGTCCGACAGAGCAGTATTATGACTGATTGCAAGATAGAGTCTTACATAAGTTAAAGTGACAAGATTTTTAAAAGTTAAAACATATAATTATCACAACTTAAAACTAGAAAGCCTGCTGAAGACATTTCACTTTGCTTTATAATTTCTATAGAATATCTGTAACCAACTATGTGGACACTAAAAACTGGATCTTGATACATTTAGTGTCATTTAGCCAGCAGGTTTTACACTATCCAAAAAACTTCCCAGTTCATTAAGTTGATAAAATATAATATTTATAATTTGTAAGAGCTTTGCCATATGTCTTTCATATGAAACCACGTAACTCTAAGCAATCTACAGTAGAAAGCAAAATAAGAATAATAGTAAGAAATTAAAGAAATTGAGACTCCCAGTTGCAGAATCATTTATAATAATGCCATTATACATATTTATGTTTTAAAATTGCCAAAACTACATTTCCCAGCAGCCCATTCCTTATTATTATACTATTTATATGGAAAAAGGTTGTGATGACAGCAAGTTTACATGCATACACAAGCTTACATCTATACACAAGCTTATACATAGTACAAACCAGATTCCAAAAAGGTTGGGACAAAGTACAAACTGTAAATAAAAATGGAATGCAATGATGTGAAAGTTTCAAAATTCTATATTTTATTCAGAATAGAACATAGGTGACATATCAAATGTTTAAACTGGAAAAAAATTATTATTTAAATAAAAAAAGATGATTTTTTTAATTTTGTGAAAACACATCTCAAAATAGTTGAGAAAAAGGCCATATTTGATGCAATGCCATCTAAGGGTCGGAAGATCACAGTCACCCAGTAAGGTTTTCTCGCCTCAACCTTTATGCAGAGAGATTCTTCCAGATTCTCTGAGTATTTTGATATTATGCAGTGTAGATAATGATATGTTCAAACTCTTTGCAATTGTATAATTATGAACTCCTTCCTGATATTGCTTCACTATTTGTCGGTGCAGACTTAGGGGGATTGATGAATTTCTTCCCATCTTTACTTCTGAGAGCCGCTGCCACTCCAAGATGCTTTTTTTATAACCAGTCATGTTATTGTTAAAATGTGTTGCTGTCACAAAATTTCAAAAAAGCCAGTATTCTGCAAGAAATTTTAAAATGGCTAATTTTTTACATTTGATATGTTGTCTTTGTTCTATTCTGAATACAATATCCGTTTTTGAGATTTGTAAATTATGGCCTTCCATTCTTATGTACATTGTCCAAACTTTTCTGGAATCTGGTTTGTACAAAAGTCATGGATAATTTGGAATATCCAATTAACCTAGCATTCATTTCTATGGACTATGGGTGGAACTGGAGCACTCAAAGAAAACTCATGTGAAAATAAGAAACATGCAAACTCCACAAATTTCCCAAGTTGTCTCACCTGGGGATCGAACCCGATACCTTTTTGCTGTAAGGTGACAGTGCTGCCTGCCCAGCCTTTACACATTATGTACTTCAATATGCTCTTGTTTCAAACATTTAGAATGACTGGATCTGCTGGTAACATTCTATGTAGTCTCATTACACACACACACACATTTACAGACGCATCCTGCAGACTGTTCAATCTGTTATTATCCAAATGATGATAGGATAAACATTAACTTATATAAACGTTATGATTATATCCTGAATTGAATTTCTGTAAAGCTACATTGTGACAATGTTCCATTGTTGAAAGAGCTATATAAATAAAACTGAACTAAATTAAATTGCTTCAAATATTTAACATGTTTTCTCTATTTTGAGAGAATAAATATGTACACCAATATTTTTAAGACAAATAATCTGCAAATATCAGTCTGGATTACTCCATATCTACAGCAAATTGAGTACAAATTAGATAATTGTGCCCCAGTCATAATCAATACTACAAAGCCAATGAGTTCTACTGAAGTGATTACTAAAATACCACTGCAATATTTCCAGAGATTTATATCTCTAGTGTTAACTAAAATATGGTGACTAGCAGCAAGCTGCACAGTGTATGACAATATAGCACATGTGCAGAAAATAAAAGCGGCAGAATAAATGATTGGCATATGTATAAATAAATGTAGCACAAATGGATGTTAAAACACAAGATGTTGTAACACTCTAGCTGATGCACATGAATGTTTAACGCTGTTCTACATATTTTCTTTTCCTGTTCATGTTAGACAACTGTTTTTAATTTGCACAGATTACTATTAACAAGCAATAGGTTATATAGTGTGAAAAATATAAATGTGGTACAAACATTGTACTACATAGTGCTGTGGCCTCACAGCAAGAGGACCCGGGTTCGATCCCCGGGTGGGACTACGTGGGAATTTCTGTGTGGAGTTTGCATGTTTTCTCAGTGTTTGCGTGGGTTTTCTCCAGGTGCTCCGGTTTTCTCCCACAGGCCAAAGACATGCATGTTAGGTAAATTGGAAATGCTAAATTGTCATTTTAGGCAAATTGGAGAAGTTAAATTGTCCTG
>JAOUQV010000023.1:7900918-7918987 GCA_028565295.1 Aspidoras spilotus | reverse complement strand
AAAAATAATAATAACAATAACAACAACGATAACTATTATCGTTGTTGTTATTTGTTATTATTATTATTATTATTATTGTTGTTGTTGTTATTATTATACGTAAACTTTCAATGGTGCTATATAAATAAATACATAAAATGAAACTACCCACACTACCCACTGATAGGCTATATACAGGCTAGTGAAATATCCCACTTGCACATCCTGTCAGCCCTATCATGCACGAGCGTTGTTTCAGTTTCCGGGTTGGTGTGTTTAACCCACATTCATTTGTCCGAAATGTTTAAGGTCGTCTCTTCACTCGATTGATTCGTCCATATGAAAGCTCGCCGCCGCCCGTCCGGTTTCACACCGCTTTCGAGGAAGCTACAGTCATGCGGTTCTCTCTAATCGCCACAATTAGTCCTGAATTATCACCGGACCCTGACAGACGTTCCTTGTAACTCTCCTTTATTTTCAAACGGGCCCCTAATCAGCGGCTCTCATTACAGACGCTGATTAAACTGCAAATGATCCAGCAGCGGCTCCTCTCGCGCACACAACGGCTCGCTCAATATCAATTAACTCGCGCGGCGTGTCTGCAGCCTCCGACTGCTCTACTGTGCCAATTATTAGTTTAGAAAACAAGGAAATTGCAAAAAAAAATCAAGAGTCGGGGAAAAGTGTGACACGAAAAGGTTTCACGCTTGAAATAAATTCTATGTTCAAGTTAACTATAGGAGGAAATCCAGTATATGATTATAGTAGATTTAATATAAATGACTCAAATTCCCACAATAATGCATTTTTATAAGTTAAACCGGAATTCATAATATCATTATTCACTATTTTACTGATACATTTGCTTCACTGTATAATACATTTAATATGGATAACGTTTCTATCTTAAACTATTTGAAGTCATGTGACTTCTAATGTTCCCAGGCATATTCTTATTGGAATATTTATTCATTTACTTCCTTTATCTCATATTGTGACTATAGATAGATAGATAGATAGATAGATAGATAGGTAGGTAGATAGGGCTACAGCAAACAAAAGCACGTGTGAATTGTATTAGGCTATTTCTTCGTTTTTTCCACCTCACTCTTCAAAGACTTACAGTTTGGCATATTTTTACCGGATGCCCTTCCTGACGCAACCCTCACCATTTACCCGGGCTTGGGGCCGGCACTAGAAATACACTGGCTTGAGCTCTTTAATGGCTGGTTCACACACTAATGGGCAATTTAGAGACTATCCACTGCGCTCATCATCATTGCCATCATATTGCATTACTGAAGTTGTTTAAGTAGAAGGTACTTGGTTTGATAACATATTCAGACTCATGGTACTTTAAGTGCTAACGTATGATAATGAATTTGTTTCGTAAATAATGTGTAAACAATTCATTAAATTAATTATTTTAGCTTAATTCTGCCTGGAGAAATAATAATATATTGACCCCCAGTATTAATTATTTATGAATTATTACTTAACCATACTATAAGAATTTTTAAATGTGTTTTACTTATCCAATATGGAGGGGGGGTAATCTGTACAATGTCGACGTAACGTTGTTCAGTTACTGAACGTGCCAAAAAAGTCACACATAGAATAACACACAAGCATCATATTGTTGATTAAAAGTTATTTTTTAATTACGTCTAATCATTGCCGCTGGGTGCAAGGGCAGGAACAACCGTACACAGGGCCACTCGTATGGCACAAACAAAAACTTAGGGCCACTTTAGAGACATTGATTAACATAACGCGCATGTCTTTGGGATGCCGGAGTAAACCCGCTAGAACACGGTGAGAACATAGAAACAAAACAGAAATTTCTACTACTACTACTACTACTACTACTACTACTAATAATAATAATAATAATAATAATAATCATTACTACTACTACTACTACTAATAATAATAATAATAATAATAATAATAATAATCATTACTACTACTACTACTACTACTACTAATAATAATAATAATAATAATCATTACTACTACTACTACTACTAATAATAATAATAATAATAATAATAATTACTACTACTACTAATAAAAATAATAATAATAATAATTAAAGCGTTGGCGCAGTGGATAGTGCTGTAGCCTTACAGCAAGAAGATCCCGGGTTCCTACCCAAGTTAAGCGATTCTGGAAATTTGTGTATTCATGTGTCCTTGTGTTTGCGCGGGTTTCTCCTGGTACTCTGGTGTCCTCCCGCAGTCCAAAGACATGCATGTGAGGTTAACTGGTGTCTCTAAATTGCCCATTAGTGTTTGAATGTGTGCGTAATTGTGTGTTTGTGCGCCCAGAATTGCCGGGTGGCCTTGCCTGTGACCCTAAAACTAGGGTAAAAAATGTAATGAATGATGATGATGCTGATGATGATAATACTACTACTAATAATAGCAATAATAATCACTGACTGCTATCCTTGTTTTAGGTATTACTAATATATTTATGACATGATAATATCATAACCCTTTTAATGGAATAATTATAACAGCCCTATTTCCACCCTTCAGAGGGCTCAGAGGGTTCAAAATTTCCACCCTTTAGAGGGTTGCATTATAAAGCTGGAGGTAGCACAACAACATCTTTACCCGCCAAGTTAGTCTGCGCTAATCAGTTCCTCCAAGCTTGAAGTTAGCATAACTTTGACATAATTCATTTGGAGAATTTAACTTAGCATAACCTAACAGTGACAGGATGCCTTGATGGAAGCGCGTTGAAATCCCAAGTAATTGACACAAAATATGACAAACTATTTCAGGCTCTCTGAGCAAAGAACACACATTGCTATGGATGAGCCCCCATAATGCAACTGATTAATGCCGGCTCGCGCGCGCGCACCAGCCGACTCCATGAAAAATGAATTCTCTGCTGTCCTTCCGACAAGCTAGCAAAGCCGGAAAGAGACTATTAGCACGGAATCATTATCAATAGCCATATTTTCAAACTCTATTATACCAATCAGACAGGAATGTATTCAGTAGATTTAGCTTGTTTGGGTATAATTGATAAATAATCAAAATGTGTCAATGCAACTTGCACAAATTTCACTAACAATCAAGTAAAAGCAGCCAATTTACCACCTGACTTGGTCCGAATTAGAGCTAAATTGACGATCAATTAATCTTGGGAGGGCCAGCGGTGTATTTTGTGGACATGTAGCAGAGAAGTAGACAAGAAGAAGCAGAAAGGAGTTGAAAAGTCGATCCCTATCCATTTAATAGTCATAAATGATTAGATTTATACTATTGGTTAACGGTTTAAGAAAACATCCTTATAGTGCTATCAGTGAGCAGCGGAAGCCATATCCTGTTCATCATAGCGGGACACACGCTCCTAAACCATGTGTTTTAAGGTCATTGTAGATGACATACTAGAGAATTAAATCACTTTCGCTTCAGTATATTTCGCCCCTGGTACATGGCAAAAAGCATTCATTCATTCGTTTATTTATTTTCTACCGTTTAATCCACACTGGGTCACGTGCCAACCAGTGCCCACCCGGCAACTGAGGCAAGGGCAGGAACAACCCAAGGCAGGGCGCCAATCCATCGTAGAGCATACAGACACAGACACGCACACTTTAACGCACTAAGGGCCACTTTATAAAAAACAGTTAAGGTTGCATCAATTTCTTTGGAATGTGTGAGGAAAACAGGATACCCAGAGAAAACCAGAGTCGGCCACCCGGGATAGACCTCGGGTCCTTTTTGCTGTTAGGCGATAGCACGATCGCTGCGCCAGGGTATATAACAGGGAAGTCGATGTCATTAAATAAGTAAGTAAATTGGTATAGCAAGAGCAGTGGTAATATGTTCTCTTGGTTGATTACCCTACCCGCAGGTCATTTCTGATGCCGCATGGATATTTCTCGCCATATGGATAAAATTTAAATGACCCAGAATTGTTAGTGCTTTTGTTATAGAGGTTTACTTTCAGGAGGTTCAAAGGTAAACAAATAGTTAAATAGTTAAACAATACTTGCACTGTTCCTTTTTGTTGTTATTATTATTATTCATTCCATAAACAATATGGTTTAATAAAAAACAATTTTTTGTTGAACGAGAAGATTGGTCTGCCTCAAATACACTGTGCTTCATTGTAGCCTTTCAGTGTACAAGGTCAGTGAAACTAATTATTTTCAGTACTAATTTGCTGATGCATTAAATTGCATTAGTGGTGTGATTAAGCTGGAATTTAATAATTACCAGCACATGTTCGTAATTTAGCGCGACTCAGAATGACCACTGACCCAAGTCCTCCCTTCTTTCAAGCCATTGATCCACCTCTTTTCAATAAAAGGTATAGGATGTGGGATTTTATACGTGTCTGCGTCTACGTATATCTTCAATAAAATGGCGTTCCATCGTTCGGTTGCGATTTTAATATCAAGATGGATATTCATAGAATAATGAAAATATAAGCTATCATATAATATTTAGGATTTTCTCTTACATTGTCCTATTAATAATGTCTGAAAAATATAACTAAGTACTAAAATACCTCCAGGATATCATTGATCTATGTGGCTACAGAATGTAGTGTCCAATATGATAAACACGTGTCCATCAGACCGGACATTAATAGAGTGCGTTTGGACAGTTGTCGTGTTCATCCCCTAAAGTCTCATTACCCACCATAATGGAGGCTAGTTGCTCCGTGACACACCAGAGCTCGGTTTCATTACGGTAATCGCCGTCCAAAGCTGATTATTTTATTTAGAGCCTTAATTGTATTCTTTCCGGATAACTCACGTTGTAATCGGGTCCACACGGAGGGCACCGAGTCTAATCACGGTTTGAAATGCGAGTGGGGTCACCACCTTGTCGGGACGAGGAGAAGACATCCGTTAAGGCTTGGGGTACCCTTTCTGGAGACAACTATTGACCAAGCGACAGTCAGATTATATAATAATAATGATTATTATTAGAATTAAACTATATGTAACTACTGCTACTAATACTAATAATAATATTACTACTACTACTACTACTGCAACTACTACTACTAATAATAATAATCGTTAATAATAATAAAAACAATAATAATAATAATCGTTAACAATAACAATACTACTACTACTACTACTACTACTACTACTAATAATAATAATAATAATAATAATAATAATAAATTAATACTACCAATAATAATAACAATAACAGTAATGATTATTGTTATTATTATTATTTTATTTGGTACATGACACACCTTTATTATTTTAAAATATTTACACTACATATTTGTATCGTGGATATTAGCTTATTTATAATGAGAAGCGCAATGCTCTGTTTATTATTATCGATTTATTTATCATATTAATATTTTATATTCGCTACAAACCGGCAGTAAACATGTTTCTATTTTCTTTTTTTAAAATATTATCATTTTAATTGGGGTAATTTTATTCTATTTTTTATTTTATAAATGATTGTCTAAAAGAATTTGAGACGCGCCTCGCGATTTTGATTATATTCTGACATAAATAGAAGAGAAGGAGAATAACGAACCTATAGTGTCCTTTAGGCTTTAAGGCTGTGAAAGATCCCTGCTTCTCGACACACAGCGGAGCCAAAGCAGTGACCGAGCCCGCACAAAGCCAGGTGATGTTCAGAACATTCGTGTTCATAGGTAAATCTCATGTAAACATAGGATATATCCAAACTGCACCCAGCAGAACACCGCGCAATATGTTTAAGAACAGCGAAACCCAAAGCCGCCATTCTCCATAGCAGGTAAAATGAATAAAGGCGCTATAATAAACCTTTCGATTCGCGCGTCACGCAGCTGAAGCTTTTCTCGCTGGCGATATGGCTGTTCTTAAAAATATGTCTACTATCAGACCGTGTAATGTAACGAAATCCTATTTTCTATCTCGCAAATGTGAACATTTGATATAAGCTCTGTTTTCATTTTTTGTGCTAAATATCTTTTTTTTTGCAATAAATAAATCACATGAAACGCTGCTTATTAGCCTAAATGTTGAAAAACAAAGAAGCAACACATTAGAGTTTTTATTCATTCATTCTTTCACTCACTCATTAATTACCGTCCGCTTAATCCACACAGAGTCGTGGGTCAGCCGGTGACCACACCGCAAATCTGGGCGCAAGGACATGAAATATCCTTGACAGGGTTCCAGTCCAACGTAGGGCACACACAAATGCAGTCACACACATTGTCACACTAAGGGCCTATATAGAGACACCAATTTACTTAATGCGCCTAGGTAAAACATGCAAACTACATGAAGAAATCCCCACCCGGGAATCGAACCCGGGCCCTTCTTGCTTAGACGGGACAGCACAATCTACTGCTCCACAGTGCATCCCTCACATTAGGCTTTTTCTTTTGTCGGTTTCCAAATGATGCGCTGGAAGTGCAATGTGTTTGAACACTATAGCAATTCATAGACTAATAACCTACTAATCTCACGGTAAATATCGAATTTGGCGCTAAATACCTCAAGTGCTTAATGGCCTTGAAAATGACTAGTTGGAAATATACTTTGGATGTGTGGTTAGCTGCCTCAGAGAATTAATCGCATGTGATGGATGGTTTCTCCTCAAATAAAGCTGCAGTCCTGCTTACACACACACAGCACTAAACTGACAAAACGTAAAGCAGCCGCTGATGTTTATTTTTTATTCATGACTGGATATATGGGTTCACCATTCCCACAGCCGATCCGTTCCTCTTTCTAAAAATATTTGTGGTTCTACTATTTATATATTCACAATACGTACATTCCTCTCAGTTTGGTGCCTTACATTGATTTTGCCGTTTGCACATTTAGCATTTTCCTTAATAAAGCTAGATTTATTATGAACTGTTTTGCGCCATGATTATGAGCTCATTTATAGCCTACAATAAGAGGTGATATTATAAATCAGAGCCGATATTAAGGAGACAGTAATTGCAAACGCTGCTAGTTTATGGATGCTTCTGGCTAGGCGCGTGCGCTCGCAAAGGCGACATTTCCAGCCTTCAATTCTGATTGGCTCTCATATGAGGAAGCTCACGCGCTCATCCACCTATTAAGCGCCTCCCTGTCTCTCTAAAGAACATTATAATGCTCACAGGCAGCTTTTTTTAAACGCTCGGAGAATTTTTCTTCATTTGGCCACTCTATGCTGTTTAAAGGAGTTAAAAGTTTTAGGGCTAGTTTCGGCACCGGTGCGCGATGCTTTCTCACGCCGACCTCTTGGACACTCGCCTCGGTGAGTTACCGACATCCAACTCCGGTCTTCAACTGCACTGTAAGCTATGGAGGAACTTTCCATTTATACACTTATTATCGAATTTAGCATTAATGGATTACTCTAATTTTGAATTCAATATTGTACACTAATTCATTATCTAGTGAATTAATTACATCTAACCTGTTTCATCAACCTTGTCTAAATAATTTTAGAACGCGTTGTGGATCTTTTGTAATGCAGTTTGAATTTGTATGAGATATAAGATGACCATGCACTTTATTATTATACCATTCTTGAAAATTCAAAATATACCGTGTTGTGCGCTCCGTGGAAAAACTTAATATTGAGCGATGGTTTTGCAGGGATGAAAGATGCGGCTGCTGAGCTGCTGGGCCACAGGGAGGTATTAAAGTGCAGACTCGGCGCGGATAGTGGACACCCGGGCGATCTGAGCTCCGGAGCGGATACGGTGGAGGGCACCACGCTGCTCCCTGGGGAAGATATCAGCAATGGCGGGTCAAACCCCAGCGGCATGCAGCAGGTCGGCGCCAAGGAGCAAGACAAACAGCAACAACAAGGTTCGAGTCAGTCTGGTGGACAACAGAGTCAGCAAAAACAGAAACGACACCGGACCCGCTTCACACCTGCACAGCTTAACGAGCTGGAGAGAAGCTTCGCAAAAACCCACTACCCCGATATCTTCATGAGAGAGGAACTGGCACTGAGAATCGGATTAACAGAATCCCGTGTTCAGGTGAGACAAAAACACCGAGCCTCATAGCGGGACTAATAATTTAACGTTTAAACTAAAATAATAAATAAATAATAATGATATTTATAATAATTATTATTATTATTATAATGACAATAATAATAATAATAATTACTATTATTATTATAACAACAATAAAAAACTATAACAATAATAATAATATAATATAATAACAATAATAATAATTATTATTGTTATTATTATTGATATTATTATAATATTTTTGTTTGAATTATTATTATTATTGTCATTATAATTATTATTGTTATTATACTTATTATTGTTATTATTATCAGAATTCGGTGTTGTTAATAGAAAATAAACACAAACACCAACTGGGGTGATTTAACAGTAACTGCGTCTAATAATGACTGAACAGTGATAGATAGGAATAATATTTATATTTTAATAATCGTTTTACATTATTCCTGTAAATAAATAAAAACATATATAAATCTATACCATAACAAACTGTTTACAATCGGCCGATCTACGAGTGATATATGCAAAAATTAAAAGTTTATGCCCTTGCGTCCAGAGTTGCTGGGTGGGCAGCGGCTGGCCCGAGATCCCGTATGGATTAAGCGGAATAAAATGAATGAATGAATTATACGTTTTATTTTGAAATAATAATAATAATAATCATCATCATCATCATCATTATAATCATAATAATAATCATTATCAACATCATAATAATAATTCGTATTCCCATATATATATATATATATTTTAATATTTACGATTTATTTTTTTGTTCAATTATAAAAGTTATAACTGTGTTATATTTTATTATTACAGTGTAACTTGCCCGTGTTGAACGCATATCATAGTAGCGAATACTTTATTTATAACCTCCTTAACGTCCTTTAATAATTTCTTAACTTTTTTCATAATTTACCACATAATGCCGTATAGTAGCCTACATAATCCAGACCAAGGTGGATCCGCTTAAAGAAATGTAAGAATGCTGTTAATTGTTCGCTAAATGATGTTACTTATTAACAATACGGAAGTCTATGGTTATCATAATTCGAAGCGAATTGCTCTCTCGTGCATATATATATACACACTATTTATTTACAGGAGAGAGAAAGAGGAAAGGACAGACAAATTGCGGCTCTATTTTCTAAGTTTATTTTGGCTCAGGTGATAAAGCACCAGAGCAACGAGACATTTATCTCTGGAATTGCTCTATCAGACACAACGTCTTCATTCCAGTCAACCAACAAAATATTATTCTCCATTTTATAATGGCATAAGAAACGGCATTTCGTTCTGTCAGTGACAAATATATCTTTACAATTGACTGTGACACCTTAATAAATTATTTGTCAGGGATTTAATATTCGGTTATACCTTAAAACAAAAGACCTTTGGGCAGAATAATACCGAGGTCACAGTTCATAACATCTGCGCGTGCATACCATAAATAAAGAAATATTCCGAAAGATGTGCTTTAATAATTATTACGCCGTGTGTTTATGAGTTTATGAGTGATAATATGTGATAATATTTTGAACAAAAGAATAATATTAAAATTATAAGTATAATTTTGATACAGATATGTTAGACTCAGTGTGAAGGAAGAAATTGAGAATAACACAAAATTAAGTTCGGTGTTCAATTCCTGGTCAGTAATAACTACAGTCGCAAGAGTTCTTTGAGAGTTCATTTGATAATGGAGGATTCCTGGGCTCTTAATGATCTATTATTAATCATGTGTAAGAGAGAGAGACCCAGTGTTTTTTGAGGGGTATTGCATAAAACATTTTATGGGGTTCACTGAAGAATCATATTAGAAGTGTTTATAGTGCCCATTCGTTTCAGATTGTGCGTATATAAAAGTGAACGGTATTTGTACTACACAGGAAGCCCGATATACTCATGTTTTGTTTTTCTGCACAGGTGTGGTTTCAGAACCGTCGGGCCAAGTGGAAGAAGCGCAAGAAGACAACGAATGTGTTCCGCGCTCCCGGCACGCTCTTGCCCACTCACACTTTGCCGCAGTTTCCCGCGGCCGCTATGGGCGACGGCTTGTGCTCGTTCCACGCTAACGACGGGCGCTGGGCCGCGGCGGGAATGGCTGGTGTTTCTCAACTGCAGCTGCCACCTTCGCTAGGCCGCCAGCCCTCCATGGCGCAGTCGCTGTCGCAGTGCAGTCTGGGAGGCGCACCGCCTCCCAATACCATGGGCCTTTCCAACGGTCTATCATCGAATGGCTCTGGCCTGCAGTCGCACCTGTACCAGCCCGCGTTCCCCGGCATGGTGCCCGCCTCTCTCTCCGGCCCGACTAGCGCCGGCGGCTCGCCGCAGCTGTGCAGCTCCCCGGACAGTGACGTGTGGAGAGGCAGCAGCATTGCCTCCCTGCGCCGTAAAGCGCTCGAGCACACCGTCTCCATGAGTTTTACCTAATCATAATGCAACTTGCGTGCACAGTACAAAAATATTATTTTCACGGACGATCAAGGGCCACTCAGGATCCGAGCTCGCAACTGTGAAATTACAAATTGGCAGCCTTAAAGGAAAAACGACAAAATCCGGACGATGTCTAACGCACATGCGCAGTAGTAACAGCGTCCAATTAAATTTAATTTGCGCGTGGGATTCAATTTGTTGTTAATGAACTTGTTTATTTTTTGTTTTGAATGTTTGTAAAATACTTAATATTTTGTTTCGTATTTATTTAACCCTTCTTATATTTATTTATTTATTAATTAATTATCTTATTGAATCATTTCATTATTTATTTATTGCTGTTGATTATTTATCAAATGACAGCAGTGCGTACTGTTGACCTACTTCACGGATGGGAAACGTTATTAATATTCATTTTTATATATGTTCAATGCAGCCACGTGAACTGCATGCTATGATTGGTTTAAAGCATGGGTCACGTGTAGATTCTTTTTTTTTTTGTACAGGCAACGAATAAGATGTATAAAGATCAAATTCTCAAATAATCGGATTCAGCTGCATGTATTGGCAAGAAAGTGCAAGGGGGTAATTACCATGATCTTAAATAGGGTACTTGTGTAGATAAAACTATTTCTTGTTACCTGCTGGTCTGTTTGTGATATGTTCTGACATACTGTATGTGCTTATTACTGAAATGTGTTTTTTTCTTAAGCGTTACTCCTACCAAATGCAGCACACCTGGGCAGGTTTATATTTATTGTAAATGGGTGAATAAAATCATTTTCAGTAACGTCAACAATGAGAATGGCCTGTCTTTGCATAGATATTTATCTGGTTTCACTAACATGAAATCTGAATGTTTACAACCCTGTATCAGAAGAGGATCATATATGCTGTTAGATTAAATAGCTGTTGTTGTGTTGACATGTGTTATATTAAACGCATAATAATATCTAAGGAATACACTCACCTTAGGTCCGTTTCGCCTTCATAACTGCCTTAGTTCTGCATACTTAACAGAGACGGTATTCTAAGTTCTTTGGTTGTAACAAGGGGTTATTTAAGTTACTGTTGCATTTCTATCATATCGAATCAGTCTACACATTCTCCTCTGACCCCTCACATCCACAAGGCATTTTCATCAACACAACCGACCGTCATTGGATATTTTCTAATAGACCCTAGAGATCAATCCCAGTAGATCAGTGATTTCTAAAATACTCAGACCAGCCCGCCTGGAACCAACAACCATGCCACGTTATACAAAGTCTCTCAAAACAACTTTCTTCCCCATTCTGATGTTCGGTTTGTACTTTAGCAAGTTGTCTTCGCGCATCTGCATAGTTAAATGCCTTGAGTTGATTGGCTGATTAGATATTTGTTTTTACATGCAAGTGTACCTAATAAAGTGGTTGGTGAGTGTATGCCACAGGAATATTTTTTTTTTGCTAATAAGCACTCTAGAATCGTAACTGCCTTAATTATACTCTTGATTAACCTTTATATTTCCACAACTACTTATAAAATTATCATAAATGCAGTACTATTCCCACATAAAATATCTAAAATAATTATAGAAAATTATAATATTTGTCTAAATATTCATAAATATCTACATAATTGAACAGATGCAGAAAAAACAAACACACAGTTAAATTAAAATTAAAGGAAGAACCTCTCTCGCTCTCTCTCTCTCTCTCTCACACACACACACACACACTTTTTAAACATAAACACACTTACACATCTCTCAGAGGGTAAGATAGAAAAATCTGAGAAAACTAAGAGCAGGTGATTGACAACCAACAGAGATGCCTTTTTGTCCACATGGGATGGAATAGGATTGGAACCAATTAGCGAGTAATCAGAGACATGTTTTGCTCCTGCATCCTTTGTGTGCTTTGAAGCAGTTGCCATTGGGGATGCTTTACAGGCCACAAATATCTGTTTTGACCAACCACTGACTCAATAAATGGTCAGGTTGTGTGTAAATGCACTTACAAAAAGAGTAAGGCAGTCGGAAGAGACTTGTCATTCACTGACAAATCAACAAATCAGTGTGTGTTTGGGTCAAGTGAAGTAACAGTTTGTGGAGTAAAAAAAAATCAAATGCAATCAGTTGTGTTACATTATCTCAGAGTATATGTGAATAAAGCGCTCTAGTAATATGTATCTGCACACAATATATTGAATAAGAAAATTATTATAATTGCTTTCAATAAGTTGCCTTTTATAAATTAATCAAAGTAACACAACGGGGAATATACTAAATGTCATTTGCATATTATAGGTAACATACACAACATACTGATTGTGTAATAAAGATAGGAAGCATTTTGCTGGCATGCTCTATGTTCACTTGTCCCCTTAGAGTAACGGGTCACTGCAAATCAATACAAAGTTATTCTGACTGATCACCTTTATCCTATGATGAAACGCTTCTATCATGATGGAAGTCGCCTTGTCCAGGACGACCCCATCATTCACAGCTCGCAATAACCATTTAATAGTTTGGCAAGAAAAATAATAATTCAAATCACATTCTCTGGGCATCACAGTCCCCAAAAATGTATCCAGATTGGATATTTTGAACTAATAATGTAGACCACAATAATCTGCATTGTTCTTATTTTATCATTATTTATTTGATATTACATCTACATATCTTATCCGACCTCGTCCCCGTCGCCCACCTGATCAATCCTGATGGAAAATTCTTCATCCTAAGACTCTTTCTTAGGTTGTTATTCTGATATAATCCAGAGTTTTCTTTGCCACTGTTTCCATCTGGCTTTTTTATTAGAGACAACAAACAAACCTTATTTAAACTTCATGAAATATGGCATATTGGGTAGCTCACAAAAAAAGACCTGGATGAGACAACTCAGAAAATATCTTTTTAGAGTTTGTATGTTCTCCCCATTTTTGTGCTGGTTTTCAATGGGTGCTCCAGTTTCACTGTCTAAAAAAATGCATATTAGGTTAATTGATGTCCCTAAAGTGGCCATAATATGTGAATGTGTGTATGATTGTGAGTGTGTGTACCCTACGATGGGCCTGTCTAGAGTTCTTTCTACCCTTGTTCCCAGAGTTACTGGGTGGACACCGTCTAGCTTTGTAGATTAAGCAGAATATTATGAATTAATGGATTATATGGTATGTTCATTGAAAATAACACCAGTTGTGGTAAACACTTTAGGATTAAACCTGTTAATGTGACCAGTTTATTTCCAAACATTTATTAAATCGTATGCCAATGCAGATTGTCATGATTCTAGTAACATCATCCAGCCAAATAACCTAATACTGATACTCTATATTTGTTTATTTTTCATTAGTATTCCACCTGTACGTATTTACACTATGTGTATAAGTATTTTTTGTGAATATTTGTATTTACAATATTTAATATTGACCTTAAAGATTACAGGCAGATAAAACAGACAGATAAAACATGGCTAGCTTTAGTATGGTCTTTCACTTTCTATATAAAGTTAATTGTCTCAGAGAATTAGTGGATGAGATCTCATTGAAACAACAGAACGGGCAGAGTGTGTGAAAAGCTCCCCCGGTCCCTGAACAAGCTTTGCGTACACATCGATCATCATCAGCCTCAGCATCTGCTCTGAGAGGCCCAGACTCCCTCAACCTCTTGTGCTTCTCTGCTCCCTACAGAGTCACATTTCTTATTTTCTGCACTGTGCCAAATTTATAAACATCATATGATAATCAAATGATTGCAAGATGTCAGTAGATAGGGCTGTTAGGTGATGCATTGAGTTAAAGAAAAATGAAGGCGCTGTGGTCAGGAATATAATTTTTTCAGAGTTTCAGCTAATTGCTAAGGTGTTTATGAGATGAATCATGTGTTAAAATATACTTAAATGTCTAATTTCTCTTGTGCTTTAATCAATGCAAAAATAACTCAACAATATTGCAACTTTGCATTGTAAATAGCTGTGGTCTACACCTAGTCCCAAGCACAAGCTGGATCATACTGATGAAGAGCCACATAGCAATACTCATTACAGCCCTTCGACAATCAATCCAATAATAATAGGCTACAAAAAAAAAAAACAATATTTTTGACACATGAAGCTGACATTGCTTTTGTAACATGTCTCCATGCCCTTTGCCGCAGTCGTCCGGCTTTGCAACCTATACTTGCCCTTGATTTCCACTGTCAGAGCATGGAAAGCACCCCGCAAGCCCTGACAGGAGCGACAGCTCGGCGGTAAATCAGAAATCAGTGCCGGAGAGGAGAGCAAGCCACCATGAAGGTCACAGCCACAAGCGTGCCATCTCATGTCTATCCAAACAGTGCACACATCCGTGACCAGCAGGATGGCCCTGTCTGGGACCTGAGTGGATTGTCGATCATAATCTGGTAATCCCCTGGTGTTTTTGATAACCAATTATCCTGCACAAATGCATTACATTTAATTGCACCTACAATGAAACAGATATAAAATAACACACAGAAGGATATAAAAAAACGTAACTGTATAATTGTAACTTTTAATTAGTTCTCAAAATCATTCTTTAGGGGGCAAGGTGGTGCAGTGGATAGTGCTGTTGCCTCACAGCAAGAAGGACCCGGGAAGTTTCTGTGTGGAGTTTGCATTTACTCCCTGTGTTTGCGAGGGTTTCCTTAGAGTACTCTGATTTTCTCCCACAGTTCAAAGACATAAGGTGAATTGGAGATGCTAAATTGTCATTTGACTTGTATCGATTTACAACTTGTGTATAGATATACGACTTGTGTGTAGATATATGACTTTTGTATAGCTCTAAACTGGTCCCACAAAGTTGGGAGCAATTGGAATTGTTCAAAATGTCTTGGTATGCTGAAGAATTTATACACCTGTAACCATGGAAGTGATTGGAATACCTTAGTCCGATAAGTCGGATAGGTGAGCAAATATTCATATATATGTACACAAGACATATATCTACACACAAGTCATATATCTGTAAACAAGACATATACAATATATATATATATACTCGCTGGCTGGTTTCCCTGATTGACAGCCACTTATCTCTGCCTGGCACTACAGAGAGAAGTGCTGAGGGTGCTGCTGGGATTACTGCTGAAGAGCCGGATAAACCTCGCAACCCTTACAGCGGCTCTAAAAGCACGTTTCGGGAGATGTCCCATTGAGCCGGCTGCTACCAGGGAGAAACAACTCATGAGACCGCTGGCTTGCTGGCGCTGTGGTGAACCTGAACATAGAGCAGCGAAGTGCTGCATTTCCAGGCCTGGTGGGAAACGAACAAGGAGCACTTCAGCAAGGGATGTGAGTGTTTCGAATCGGTTTTATCTCTCCAACTCAGCACTACAATTACATGGACATGGTGAACCATATGTGTAGTGCAAAATTGATGGACACTGAGTTTGTGTGCTGGTGGATAAGGGTTTGTCTGTTTTGTTGACATGAGTTGAGACTTATTGTTGTACAATACTGGAAAAATAAAACTTTTAACAGTCACCGGCAACCGTATTAGATTATTGGGGTGCCATGTTGTTGCCTTGGGACTCGGTGGAAAACCAATCACGCACAGTTTTAGGTAGGGTTGGTTAATAAGGAATTTATCCTGGGCTATGACTTATTGAGTATGCGGGCCCAGTAATTGATTACAGCAGCAAGACAGTCTGTTTTAATGGGACTACAGTTTGCGTGTGCAGCTGCGGGGGCACTTATGCGATGCAGATGTTCGCCGGGTTGAGTGGGACACCAGACTCAGCGCAAGCACAACCTTCAACCTTACTGGCTTTGTCTGGCTAAACGGGAGGCCACAGAACAGCAGATCCATGAAATGACAGGAGCCGGAATTATTGAATCATCGCAGCCCGTGGACATACCTGTAGTTTTGGCTAAAAAGAAGCATGTCAGCTGGTGTTTCTGTGTGGATTACCTTTATATGGTTAGCGGTTATTAGCAAGTTCCGTTGTCCAAAGCAGCGAAAGAGAGAGAGAGGCATTCACCATCAGAACCGAGTTATGGCACTTTACCTTGTTGCCGTTCTGACTTTGTAATGCACCGGCGATGTTCAGACCAAACTCTGTCCGATATTGTCCCAGGTGCAAGACGGAGCTAAGAGAGGAAATACTGTGTGACGCAAAGGGAATTATTGGCTGTTGTTGTGGGACTGAGACATTTTCGGTCATACCTGTATGGATTACTATTTTTGTTGTGGACATCTCATGCTTCTCTCACCTGGCTGATACATTTCCGGGAGCCAGATGGACAGTTAGCAATGTGTATTTCCGTTTTACAGGAGTATGACTTTAAAATTGAACACCAAGCCGGGAATGCCAACACGCTGTCCTGCCGCCCGTGTGAGGATTGGGGCTGTGTCTAGAAACTGAAGCGGCATCAAGGTTGTCCTTTCGCCATGCATTATTCCACCAATTGGTCAGAGGCGTACTTGGTGCCAGATCAGAGCACATCAACCATATCAGAGCAACTGGTGGAGGAGTTGTTCTGCCGTTTTGGAGTGCCGAAGAATCTACACAGTGACCAGGGGCGGAACTTCAAAATGCATCTGGGAATACACAAGATCCGGACCACTCCACTTCAGCCACAGAGTGATGGACTAATGAAACTTTCTAACTGCACAATGACTACACAGCTCGCCATTGTAACAGCGGAGAACCAGCATGATTGAGACAAACATTCGCCTGTTGTGCTCCTTGCATGCATGTCTGCTGTTCAAGTGACCACAGGATTTACACCAGCTTTGCTGATGTTCAGGCGCAAGCTGCGTAGACCCAGAGAACTGGTATACCTGGTCACACTGGATGTAGGGTAAAAATTTAACACCGGAGTATGTGGCTGGACTACCCTGTACATGACCTTGTGTGGTATAACCAGATGGACCCCGGGGAAAAACAATGCCTGGCTTAGGACACGCATTGCCACATGGATCCTCTTGTTCCCAGGACTCAGATGTGGCTCTACAACCATCGCAGTTGTACCGGACACGAGAGCAAACAGAGTGTTTCAACCACCGGAGAGGTGATGACGTGCAGAACACTGCCACGGACTTTTATTCACAGGCCAGCACCACATAACGGCAGCTGGCCCGCTTTGAGATAGACTAGGGTATCGTCGAGTACGGCTGACTGTAAAGAGGAGGGACGTGAGACGTCCGGGACGTCTGGATCAGGGTGTGGGCGTGGCTGGATTTCCCAACAGGCCTTGCATAGACGTTATGTTTTCATGGCTGATTTAATGTATTTTCAAGTGTTTTAAATTAGTTAATAAGTGTTGATTGTGTTTAGTTTAGTTTAGTTAGATTTAAATGTTAGCTCAGTTAGTTTTGTGTGTTATTGTCTGCGTAAATGTAATGGGGAACTAACGGGGTTTAGGGGTGTGTGAATGTGTTCATTAAGTCTGACTGCGTGTGTGAGACAGATTTTACTCTTGATAAAGAGCATTTTCCTGTACATGTCCTTGCTGATGGTGTATATATATATATATATATGTGTTGGACAATGAAACTGAAACACCTGATCAATAATTTATTAGTATGGTGTAGGGCCTCCTTTTGCGGCCAATACAGCATCAATTTGTCTTGGGAATAGCACATACAAGTCTTGCACAGTGGTCAGAGGGATTTTAAGCCATTCTTCTTGCAGAATAGTGGCCAGGTCACTATGTG
>JAOUQV010000023.1:7796903-7813269 GCA_028565295.1 Aspidoras spilotus | reverse complement strand
AAAGGAGGCCCTACACCATACTAATAAATTAATGTGGTCTAAAACCAGGTGTTTCAGTTTCATTGTCTAACCCCTGTACATGCTCTTGAGTCTGTGTATTTGAATAATGAATTGAAAGGGGTGTGTTCAATATAATAGCAGTGTGGAGTTCAATTAGTGAGGTCAATTATTCTGTGAAGAAACATGCGTGTATCAGGTGACCCTTATTTAAGGATGAAACCCGAATGTATGCATTTCTCTTTGAAAGCCAGAGAAATATGTGACGTTTAAGACGCTGTTCAGAAGACACTGCTATTTTTATTTAACAGATCAATGTTAATTTTTTGTTATTTTCTTTATACATTTCTCTTCATGTTTTGATTTAGAAAACAGTGTGTAATGATTCCTATGTATGGAAACTATTATAAAGATTGTTTTTAAAAACACTGCTATTATATTAAACACAACTGTACTTGCATATGGAGGATGTTCATAACTTCGTAACGAATTCTGTTCCCCGACGCTTGCGTGCTGTAAATTCTAGTTAAAAGTACAAATCTAGTGATCATTCAGTACATGTTATTATATCAGCTCAACTTGTGAAGAAGCATTCAGATCAAATTATTAGTTTTATTATTATTATTATTATGTAACTATTTGAAGAGACAAGATGTTCTTTGAATGATGTAAAACATCTGAAAAATGTTTTCTAAAATGTGTAAACTTTGTCTCAGCTCCGGTTTCTGTATCTTCATTTACATCATAAATAAAATATTTACTTAAGATGTATATAAAATAATTAAAAACGGCTCATAAAATGTAAAAAATAAAATAAAACGAAATACTGAGGCTAGATTTGATCAATTGTTAAATTACTGTACGTTCTGTCAGTTATAAATAGATATAATTATCTGTATATTTAAATTAATGTCCATCATATTATTTTTACATTCATTGCTGGCTATAACACTGCAGAAGTCCCTCACACACACACACAAACACACACACAAAGCACACACACTTCCCTTTTTTGTGAATAAGTCTGTCCAGTTTGCAGAAATTCTATGGATAAGATGTGCTTTATGTGCGGTTGAGAGTCTGGAAGATTCTGGATATCTGCAGCATGACAGGACCAGTTTCAGGGTCATTCATCCACTGTGTGCTGTTCAGAGGATTCTCCAGCATGTCCTCAAACGCTGTAGGGGCAAAATTGCATTACAAGTCAAGGATCAATTAAAGCAGACATCAACAGTAAAAGTAATTTCCACAGACAAGTAGTGGATTCTGACAAAATTTTGTCAATCGTAATGAGTCACAATACAGAGTCAGCGTCAGGTCGGATTAAAAACAACTTAAAATTAAAACTTGCACTGAAATACTTTCACATGACTCCGGACACTTATCGCAATAATAATAATAAATAGTATTTGCAGATAGATATGGTCTCAGGTTTCCTGAAACTGGACAGGGCTCACGGTTCACTTGCATCCAAATCACAGCCCAAGGCCTCTCATCATTTAGAATTTCATTGACAAATCTCGGGTAATAAAGACTGCATGGCACATTGGATCACATAATCTGGAGCAAGGGCATTCGAGAGCTACAAGTCCAAAGATTTCCTTCTTTAATGATTATTCTGCGGCGGTGGCGAAGAAGCGCAGGGCTTCCGATGGTTTAAAAGCTTGACTGAGGAAGGCGAATGTGATTTACTCGCTGATATATCCAGCTGTATCCAGATATATCTACCTGTGATGATGAAAGAAAATAACATAGATTTGATTCACCGGAGGAAGCTAAACTGTTTATCAGCTCTCGGGAAACATTTTGATATGACGATGATATTTGTTTGAAGACAAGTAGGTTTGAACATGCCGGATGAATTCATTTTATTTCTTCTTTCTTTTTTGGAATAAAAGAAGTTCACAGATTGTTCAGGATTTATCAGATGATTCCATCATTAGAGAGGACCAAACATGTTTTATAAAGGGTCAAGATTCTAGCCATAATATCAGACGCCTCCTAGATATCATTCAGGCCTTTCACTGTCAGCACACGTATGGTCTGGTGCTTTCCTGAGATGCAAAGGCGGCTTTGATATCGTTAAATAGAATTACTTGTTTTTTGCCCTCCACCTAATTTGGATTAGGGCATATCATTTGTGTTGTCGCCTGAAATATATACACGACTGGATTACAGGATGCTCCAAATCTCTTTGGTTGGATTATGGGAATTCATTAACTAAATGTGATTGGGCGTCACGGTGGCGCATTGGATAGTGCTGTGGCCTCACAGCAAGAGGACCCGGGTTCAATCCCCGGGTGGGGCAACCTGGGAATTTCTGTTTGCATGTTCTCCCCGTGTTTCTCCGGGTGCCTCCCACAGGCCAAAGGCATGCACGTTAGGTAAATTGGAGAAGCTAAAAATGTCCGGTCATAATCCTGAAAGGGTGAGGGTTGAGTCAGAAAGGGCATCCGGCGTAAAACATGTGCCAGATCCTAACGCGATGTGATTATAAGAGTTTAATGTTTATTAGCAACTTCACAGATGTGAAGGTTAAATTGCAGTAATTCTCTTAGTGTTAATACTTGGTATTGTAAAATACTTGGTATGTGTATTGATATGGACCCATAGTTCCTTCCTCTGCTTGTGTCACATCCAAAGGTAAACACAGATTGTATTGTATGCTTGTGTTTGCTGCAAGTAAAAATATCCTGCAGCAATGGACATGTACTACTAGACCCACTACTGCATTTTATTCGACCTAGTAAATTTGAAATATTTATCATCTACTGTTCACACCCGGGCGGATAATATCTTTGTGATGTGGAAACCCTATTTGGACTATAGTGATTTTGCTCAGAGGCTTTCTTGAGATTTTAGGAATTTGCTGTTGTGTCCTGGGCTTATATCAAGTGTGCACCAGGGCTGTGTTGTTGTTTTTATTTTTGACTTTGCTTTTGTTGTTGAATCTGAAATACCTAATAAAAACAACTCAACAGATATGAAATAGTAAACATGACTTGTAACAGAAACAAACACTGGCTTTGTTTGATAAAAAAAAAAAAAAAATCATGAAACATTCACTGGTGTGAGTCACTTATACACTCACCATCCATTTTATTAGGGTACACCTGTTTAATTGCTTGTTGCCGCAAATATCTAAACCAGCCAAACACATGGTCGCAACGTGATGGAAATAGTCGTATAGAGGTCATAGACAATGGTCAATATACAGTGCAGACAGACTACAAACTACAAGTCGGCTACAAACAGGAGGACTACCTAACCTAAGAAAATAAGCTGGGTATACAAGGCTGGAGACGGGTGGGGAAATGGGAGTGGTGGTTTGGCTGTGGATAGAGTGGAAGCAGGTTGAATCAGAAGCTAATATGTGACGATTCTCGCCTGTGTCTTATTACTACTTGGCAGCACGGTAGCACAGTGGGTAGAGCAGTCACTTGACAGCAAGAAGTACCTGAGTCATTACTGTCTGGAGTTTGCATGTTCTCTCCGTGTCAGCATGTTTTCTAGGAGAGCTGTGGTTTCCTCACACATTCCAAAGACATGCAAGCTACGTGAATTGGAGATATCAAATTGTCCAGGACTTGTATAATATTCACGTTACCTTGTAAATGAATGCAGACATGCAGGTAGTTGGTGTGAAAGCAGAAGATGCAGAGGACAGAGTGAGGTGGAAAAGGTTGCCACGCTGTGGCGACCCCTGATAAAAGGGAGAGGCCAAAAGAAGAAGAAGAAGGTAGGTAGAATGTTTGTGATTGTGTGTGAGAGAGAGATTTTTATTTTAATGTATTTTTATCTGATATTTATATTTTATATTTGTTTTTCGAAAGACGCAAGTCTCATATCACACACAAAGTCACATATATACAAGTTAATGACAATTTAGCATTTCCAATTTACCTAGCGTACATGTCTTTGGACTGTGGACGGAAACCAGAGCCCACGAAGTAAACCCACCTGACCACTGGGGAGAACATGTAAACTCCACACAGAAATTCCCAGGTCACCCCATCCGGGGATCAAACTCGGGTCCTCTTGCTGTGAGGCCACAGCACTATCCACTGCGCCACCATGCCGCCCGGTTGGATTTTTTTAAGTAATTAATAACCACAAGCCATGAGCAAAGGTAAAATCTTCTCTTAGTGTTAATACTTGGTATGTGTATTGAGTGTTCCACACAACTATGACAAAATAAATGGCACCATATAGGAAATGTTTGTGTGTTCCTGCGCTAGCCAAAGTAATGCAGTTGCAGTTATCATTTAAATTCATGATTTAGTCTTAATTTAACAAAGAATCACATCCTGGTTATTCCATAGATAAAAGATTAACTTGAACACTAGATCAAGTTCCATCTACTATACAGCATTCAGAATTGTTTATATAGCGTGCAGACATCGAGAAATTATACATGCAACATTGCTGAATTGAATTAAACAGATACTAATCGAAAGGTTTTTAAATTGCAATGTATGTGCAGAATACACACCACTTTAATAATGATGAATTAATAAAATAATGCCAAAGTGTTTATGAATGATATGTGATTTCCTGGAAAGTAATGTATATGACATGGAGTAGTTGCTCTTTCACAGTTTTCATTTATGCCGATCAGTACATTAACCAATTATCTCCAAAAGACATGTAGGCAGACTTACCTAGCAGTGTTTTGGGGTTCGTAAGGCCAAGCTGGACTACAGGATTTTCCAGTATTGCTTGAAACAAAGGGCTATTAGTGTCAATGCCTTTATCAAGATCCTCAGCTGAGGGCTTTCTGTCGCCAAGCAACCATTCACACTGCACAAAAGCCATCAAAGAAAAAGCAAAAATATATGAATATCTTTATTACATTATCAATGTACAGTATATTATTGCTTGCTGTCTATCCGAGACACTTTTTATTAGTCCTAAAAAACATCCTAAATGGTCCACTGTAGGAGTGGCATCTTGCAGTGAGCTTGCAGAGTAATACATGAGGTTTTTTTTTGTCTTTCTGCTTTTCCCTGCCACCAGAGGTCACCACAGCAAGCCACCCCACCCAGGGATCAAACCCAGGTCCTTCTTTCTGTGAGGCGTCAGCACTAGCACAGCATCAGTGCTGCTCGACAGTAATAAAACTGTTAAATATTCACTTACCCCAGAGCTGCCGCTAGCTATGTAACTCACACACAGTACAGTTTATTTATTAGCACACTTGACTAACTTATTTAAGACCATCTTTGTACTTGCTGGTCTTTAGGTAATACAAGGATATACACTAAACAATCTCCGGATTAGAAACATCTAAATAATAACGTGTAGATTCACCTTTTTTGATAAACTTCAGCAGGGAAGAGTTCCCAAGGTGGCGAATATCCTCTATGCATATGCTGACCCATGCCCGCTACAGCACATCTGTTCCTTCACCTTGCTAGCTGTTGCTGCTACACTGGTACCACCCCCACACCTTTTCCTACTACTTTATTCCCCATACCATTTTCGTTTATTTATTTCACATTATTTCAGCATCCATGGCTATTTCATGACATCAATCACAACGCTATCCTCACACAAGATTATATTCAGGTTACACAAAACAGGGGCAATTTTGCATCTCTTTGTACTGGACACTAGACTACTGTGATTAAACCGACATAAACAATAGTAGAACAGCCTTATTTTACAGAAATAATGAAAACGCATGAAAAACTCATTTTATTCTAAAACCAAACCGGTAAAAATAAAACTAATGTCTTTGTCAGCCAGAAGTGATGCTAAAAACACTGATGATTTATGTTAAATGTTACATTATAATGATATTCAGTATTACACTTCAGGAGATAATCATAATCAACATCCAATGTTGCCTTTCCCCTAATTTGGAGTTGAGGTGGGGGTATAGATTTAGTCTAATTCAATTTTATTTCAACAAAATCATTAGAGAGCACAAGCCAGTGTATTTATAGTGCCGGTCCCTAGCCTGTGTAAATTGTAAGGGTTGCGTCAGGAAGGGCATTCAGCGTAAAACATTTGCCAAATCAATGATGCATATATATATATATATCAGTAATTGTCACGTAAGGGAGTTTCCTAGCCATTGATGTTTTTTTCACTGGGCCACTTGGTTATCACTATGCCTCATCACTGTATCACTGCCTTTTTCTCATGCTGGAAAAAGCTTTGCTTATCTCACAATATTTTGCCTGAATCAACTGTTCTATATAAGAAGCAACCACACACATGAATGGTCAAAGGATGCTTCAGCACTGCAGTTCATTCCCCATACTTTCTTCTACATGTCAGACTGTTCTTAATGTTTTGTAATACAGAGATACTGGAGTGTAATACAAATTAATGTAGTCACAAGTTTCCAAAATCATGGTAAAAAATAAGCATTGTGTGTGCGTGTGTGTGCATGCGTGTGTGTGAGAGAGATATTTGCCATTTTATTACAGTTTGTAAAAGTGATTAAACAAGCAAAAGCTGCATGTACTGTAATTATTTGTTGAAATAAATGTAATATTGTCATTCTGTAGATTGCTTAATGCACCACATACAGCAGTATCATCACATATTGTGGAATCAGCAACATCTTTTTAATGCCGATATGACAAGAAAATGAACTTTGGCAGCACAATGGCAATTAACAAAAAAAGTTACTATTAATGTGTCAGAATAAATGACTACCTATATGTGCATTGCACAGCACTTATTATGACCCAATATCTACAAAATGCCCCAGACTTTGAGTGAGTGACTTACAGCAGCGTCCTGTTGATTATTATTAACCCGGAGGGCATCGATCACTTCCTTCTCTTCAAACCCCATTTCCATCAGGGCAATAACTGCCTACACATAACACAGACATACAGTCAACTAAACAGTTTGTTTACATCTAAACAGTGGCAACAACAGCAGCCAAAAAGTAGCATAACCTATAATCCAAACCCAAGGCAGGAAGTACACCATAGTGTATTTCGAATGTACTCTGAACATAAAAACCACTAACCCGTGAGTCTGGCCTAAACTCTCGTTTCCTCCGGATCCTCTTGAAGATTTCTGTCAGTTCATCCTGCTTGGCCTCTTCTGAGCTGGACTGGGAAGAGGTGACTGCCTGAAGGCCAGGACCTGAGGAAGAGGAACCCGAGGACTCAGACGCAGCTGTTGCAGATCCGGCTGCTCCTTGAGATTCCTGTCCGGGCAGAGGCATGTCAACTGTGGGGTCTTCTCCATGTTCAATCAGCCATTCCATAGCCTGTGTTACAGACATGCTGTGAATAAAGTGACTGTTATTAGTGCAAATAATCCTTACAAAATTATTTTAGATTATAAAACAAATCACATTCAGTGTCTCTGTAGTTTTTGAGCTTGCAATTGTTCTCTGCTGTTTTTACACTTTCACTGTTTTAAATCAAACTGCACTTAAACTCTACATACTCTTAATCATCATACTTAAGTAAGTTAATATTAATATTATCATACTGAGTAAGTTAATATTAACTAGCAAAATAAAGATTAGAGACACGGAAAATTCATGTATGCTCACTGATTTAGTCGCAGTGCCTTGACTGCACGGCTCTCTGGGAAACCCATCTCAGTCAGCTGTTGCAGGGAATTCTCATCTACCCGCTCCTCATCATCCTCATCCAACATGGCTGCAATAAAGAAAAAGGGAATCAATAAAGAGAAAGCTGCGTGGTAAAAGCTGTAAAGAAGTGAAAATCTTTAATTCTTCAATGTTTTATTAAATTTCATACACTCACCATTGGCCTTTTTAAAAAGCTCAACAGCATCTGGATTTAAAGCGAGGAGTTTCTGTGCTACCTCAATGAGCGACACCAGGATTTTCCTCAGTTCTGTCTGGAACTAGTTAAAAAAAAACTTTTTTAAATAAATAAACAATTAGGATTTTCTGTATTTGTCAAAAAAGGGGTAAAATTAAGCGTTGGGAAAAAAGCATTTGCCGCCTTCCAATACTGTCATTTTATATTTTCCCTATCATATTAATTTTAATCCTAAAAGCTGGATATACTATCATGCTGCATTTTAACACCTACCCTGTTTTATATTGCCAGATAAGATATAACTATATTCAAGTTATGTTTAATTTATAATGCCCGCTCAGCAAGCCTACAGGATAGCCAGAATAGAAAAAAGAATTACTGAACCATATCACATCCCGTAAGGCTATAGTATGTTACTACGGTCATTTGATGAGGCACCCACATGACAGTACTGAAGGAAGTATAACGACAGGACGTGTGCATGGATGTGGAATGCACATATCCTGGATATACATCATCACAACAGGGACTGGATTGCCAGGGGTGAGAGTGCTACAAGCAACACGAAACAGAATACAGTGTAGAAAGCTGCCTCCATCACAAGGCAATGATGTTTTCGTGCCATTTGTCAATGTAATTGGCTGATGAAGGGGCAATAACATGTTTACAATGAACCAGGAAAAAATGAACAGAATTTTAAGAAAAGAAATTAATTAAAAACTGATTTTTGTGTTCATTTGTGATATCGTTGTTCAATATTAAAAATAAGTGTGTGAAATATGCAAACAGAAGAACTAGAGGAATAGAACTGGGAGAGAGAAAATACATTTTACAGCACTGTAGCTATTATATCTTACCTTAAAGCTTTCAAACAAATACACATTAATATATAAGAATAAAAATAGAGTAAACTCATAATATTAGATAAAGGTATAAAAGAAAATACTTCTCACATGCTGTTCTTACTCACGTCTCTGACATTGTGTTGTGTGATAGTGCGGTCACAGTGATGTGTGGGCAAATTAGCTGTGGCTTTGAGAATAGCATCTTTATCAGGAGCCTTGCTTTCCTGCTTCTTCTGCCAGAGCATAAAAATAATTATGTAAAATAAAACAACTTAACCCATCTGTGTGAGAGTGCAAAGTCATATATAGGTTTCAGGAAATGGCACTGTACCTTCTCTTCTGCAGATACATCGGTCATTTTTGGATGCGTCGGGGGTGCTCTCTTCTTTATCAATAACAAGCAGTCTGAAAATAAATAAATAATAATAATTCATCGTTCATTCATTCAATCAATCATTTTCTTCCTCTTAAGCCATACGCCGGCCGGTGCCTGCCCAGCAATTCTGGGCTCAAGGGCAGGAACAACCCCGGACAGGGCAATTCGTCATAATGTTTTAGAGAATTCAGAAAAATAAAAACGATAATGCCGTTACCTTTCTCTTTAAGGTTTTCATCTGCAACAGTTTTTGTTTCAGTAAGAATCCTCTCTGTAGCTGCATGAATGAGTTTGTGGTGTGTGATGGTTTTGGGGTCCTCTAGACTACCATGAGAGCACTGCAAAACAAACAGAACTATATATTAAAACACAAGAGGGGGCAGAGAGGAAGACTAAAGCGGAGATACATCGATGTGATCAATGTAGACATGCAGGTAGTTGGAGTGAATGCAGAAGATGCAGGGGACAGAGTGAGGTGGAAATGGTTGACACGCTGTGGCAACCCCTGATAAAAGGGAGAGGCCTAAAGAAGAAAAAAAAATAAAAAACATTGTATATCATAATGTGGTCTTAATGATTCATCTGATGGATATAAAGAAAACTTAGTGACTGTGCTTGTTTCATTACAGAACAAGTTTAATAGTGTGTGGGGCGGCATGGTGATGCCTCACAGCAACAAAACTGTGTGCAGTTCTCCCCTTGTTCGCGAGGGTTTACTCCAGGTACTTGGGTTTCCTTCCACAGTGCAAAGACATGCACGCTAAGTTCATTGAAAATAATAAAAATAATCACCATAGCTAATCCAATATGGCGTCGGTCCACCCTTTTGCAGCTAAACCAGTTTCAACTCTTCTGAAAAAAGGCTGCCCACAAAGGTTAGGCGTGTGTTTATGGGAATTTTTGACCATTCTTCCACAAGTGCACTTGTGAGGTCACACACTAATGTTAGACGAGAAGGCTCTCCATCTCTGCTCTAATTCATCCGAAAGATGTTCCATCAGGTTCAGGATTCTGTGCAGGCCAGTCAAGTTCATCCACACCAGATTGTCATCCATGTCTTTATGGACCCTGCTTCCCACAAAGTTGGCAGCCTGGAATTGTCCAAAATGTCTTGGTACACTGAGGCATTCATACACCTCTTGCCATGGAAGTGACTGGAACACCTGTTCCAAAAATTTGGATGGGTGAGCAAATACTTATGGAAATATAGTGTATCTGTGTGTGTGTGTGTTTGTGTGACATGTATAAGATGTAAAACTTGTGCATGAGTATGACCTTGTTCCTGTTATTTGTATTGGGTAGTTACATTTTAACCTTGTTAGAAATTGCAAAAATAAATTTGCCCTTATCACCCGTTTAGATATAACTATATCATTTATCTTCACACAAACTATTCTTTTCTACAGATTGTGCAGGTCAGTGTATAAAAAAAAGCACTGTTAACAAGACATTGAGGACCCATCAACAAACATCCAGCCAAATGCCACACTGTGGCAGATTACACGTGGTTGACCTGAGGGTGGCGAATATTACACTAGCGAGTTTGAAATGGAGAAACACTCAAAATCATGACAAAAGAAGCGAAGAGACAACAGACAATGGCTGACAGTTGAAACTGTGTATGGGATTTGAGCTTCAGTGATTTAAAAATAGATGGAAAGAACTGTCCAAAAGTTGATGATAACTCTATTCATGGAATTCCTGAAATTCTAGACAGAAACCACAAGGTAATGTAAACAGAATGTTAAAACGGACAAAAAGGATCAGATTAGACAAGAAGATTGGTTAATATTAAATATTCTTAACTGGGATCTAAAATAATTATAAAATAAAAATTATTATTTCTATTATTAATAGAAAATTATTAATAACATGATCAATATCAATACTAATAATAAAACCTTTATAAACAAAATACTTAAAAATATTAAAATAAAATACAAATTTCAAGTTCAAAAGTTCATACACTCATAGTTGTTTATCCATGAAACCTGTCTGCTTCAAATGTGTAACAGACATATGTATATTTTAGATTAGTTAAGCTTCTGCAGGTGGGGTTTTAGACTGACTGGGACAGATAACTGTTGGACCTGGTAACCCTGCAGCAGCACTAACAGCATTCTGATGTTGTTCGTTGTTTGTGTGGAGGATTGTTGGTTTTTGCTATAAATGATCCCGTTGATAAAAAAAAAAAAAAAAAAGATGAACCCCTGGTCTAAAAATAATTTTATATAGGACCTGGGGATACACAGTATAGTTATATGTACTGTTCACACAACATGTGGCTGAAATGAAACTAAAAATGACTTGAATTAAAATAATTTAATATTTCGGGTGGAGCAAAACATTAAGATGTGCATTGGTCTGTGAATTAAATAAGGTCTAGGCTTGGTGAGTTATAAATAGTGCTGTCTCCTTGCCGGCTAGAGTATAAAAATACATTGTAATGCCACGGTCATATCTGGTGTTCCTTCCTGAAAGCTCTGTGACCCAGCACTTAATACAAGTGAACTAAATGCGTCCATGCAAACAGCTAGCCAGTAAACTCACAGGCAGCACAGTTGCACAGTGCTGTTGCCTCACAGCAAGTCAGACCTGGGTTCAATCCCCGGGTTTAGCTACCCATTGAAATTTTGCAGGGAAATTGCCTGTACAGGGATGCGTGACTGGTCTAGGGATGCATGACTGGTCTAGGGATGCGTGACAGACATGATTGCGTATGGATGTATGACGTGTATAGACATGTGACTTGTATATGGATGTGATTTGTGTACAGATATGCGACTCGTAATTAGATTTGCGACTCGTTTATAGATAATTAAATCGACTGTATACATGCACGACGTGTATATAGACACACGACTTGCCTATAGATGTATGACTTGTGTATAAATTAATGAATTGTGTATTTCTATATGACTTGTGCATTTATATATGGCTTGTGTAAAGATATATAATAATAATAATAATAATAATATATTCTTCTTTTGGCCTTTCCCTTTCATCAGGGGTCGCCACAGCGAGTCAAGCTTTTCCACCTTACTCTGTATCTTCTACTTTTACACCAACTACCTGCATGTCTACATTGATCACATCTATATATCTCTGCCTTCTGCCTGGCAGCTCCATCTCCAACATCCTCCTACCAACATAACCAATGTTCCTCCTCTGCACATGTCCAAACCATCTCAAACGGCACTCTCTAACTTTGTCTCCCAAATTACCAACCTGTGCTGTCCCCCTAATGTACTAATTCCTAATCCTTTACAGCCTGGTCACTCCTAATGAGAACCTTAACATCTTAAGCTCTGCCACTTCCAGCTCTGCTTCCTGGCTCTTAGTCAGTGCCACTGTCTCCAAACAATACAACAAGGCTGGTCTCACTACTCTCTTATAAACCTTTCCTTTCACTTTTGCTGCAACCCTTTTGTCACACAACACTCCTGACACTTTTCTCCATCCACATCCTGCCTGTACTCCCTTCTTCACCCCTTTTCGCACCTTCCACCTGCTTGGACAGTGGATCCTAAGTATCTCAATTCTTGCACCTTTGTGACCATTTCTCCTCGTAGCCTGACTGTTCTACCTGCCTCCCTCTCATTCACACACAAGTATTCTGTCTTGCAAATGTTGATTTTCATTCCCCTTCTTTCCAGAGCATACCTCCACTTCTCCAAATTATCTTCTAGCTGTTCCCTGCTCTCACTACAGATAACGATGTCATCTGCAAACATCATAGTCTAGGTGATTCCTGTCTGACACCATCTGCTAGTCTGTCCATCACTAGAGCAAGAAGGGGCTGAGAGCCGATCCTTGATGCAGTTCCACCTTTACCTTTACCACATCTCACTACTCTCATGCTATTCTCATACATGTCCTGCACCAATCTTACATACTTTTTAGCCACTCTGGAATTCCTCATACAACACCACAGCTCCTCTCTCAGCACCATATCATAAGCTTTCTCTAAATCCACAAAGACATAGTTTTGCTCTTTCTGACCTTCTCTATACTTCTTCATCCGCATTCTCAAAGCAAAAATTGCATATGTTGTGCTCTTTCTTGGCATAAAACCATACTGCTGTTCACAGTCACTGATATGTCTAAGCCTAGCTTCAACAACTCTCTCCCAAATCTTCATCGTGTGACTCATTACTTTATGCCCCTGTTATTGCTACAACTCTGCACATCACCCTTGTTCTTATAAATTGGTACAAGTACACATTTCCTCCATTCCTCAGGCATCAGTTCACTCTCAAAATCTCATTAAATAATCTACTCAAAAACGACACTTACATCTCTCCAATACATTTTCATACCTCTACCGGTATATCAGGTCCGACTTGTGTATAGATGTGTGACTTGTGTATAGATGTGTGACTTGTGTATATATGTGTGACTTGTGTATAGAAGTGTCACTTGTGTATACATGTGTCACTTGTGTATAGATGTGTGATATGTGACTTCTGTATTGGTATGTAAATTGTGTAATGGTATTATACCTACATGTTTCAGGCATTTCTCCTTCAGCTTTTCTATTGTGGTGTCTTCAGTCACTTCCTCCAGCCACTCCGTGCCCTCCACGGTACAGACGTGGATCTTCAACACGTTTCCAGCGAATATCTTTTCCTCCTGCACGAACATGGCTGAGATCAGGGCTCTAGCTCTGAGAGAAATAAAGCCACGCCGCAGCCGTAGTGCAGAGCAACGCAGCTAGCGAGCTAACCGTATTAGCTATCAAAGCTTACACTCTTCTTTCAGCCTACTACAGCCACACCAGTTCCAGTTAGTTTACTCTTATTAGATCATTTTGCAGGTTGTCCTTAGGTTTAAGCCACTCAATGCAACTTAATCTCCTCGCTTTCCCCCAGAGTAACTCAGCTGAGCGACGCGTTCCCCTTCCACCTGCGATACACAGACAGCAAACGGAAGGGCGGGTACGTCATTTGCGCACGCGCAGTATCAACGCCAATACAGTACACATTTTGTCCATGGGTTCTCATACGTTTACACCGTTAATCAATAATCAATGCATTATACAAGCAACTATGGAACGCTATAGTTTCTTCATCCAACACTAGAGGGAAATATATACACTGATTGGGCTAAGTAAAACTAGAAATTGCATTTCTTAATGAAACGTGTTGTGCTGGTGCATACCGGCGTTACTAATAAAAGTTTTTCATTCATAATGGGTTAAGAATGGGTGGGCGTTCCTAATAAAATGTGAGTGTTATTCAGTCACAGCTGAGCATAGTTGTGTTCCTAATAATGATAGCATTTCATTGCGTTGCGTTCCTATCCCTACTGTTTATTTCTATTGATATATTGCTTTGTATTTTTTCAAATAAAATGTTTTTTTTTTTCAAGAATAATTATTAAATTAGTTTGAGTTTTTGTTTTTTTTCTATTATATCTTAGACCTTGCTGTTCCCTGAGTCCCAATGTCCACATAGGACATTCTACTGGTGATATCTATACGCACACTGTGTCTCTCAGTAAGACGGCTATAATACACGCACCGTCGAGGGGTCATTATGATGTACTCAGTCACGTGACCAGTTAACACCGTTGTCAGTGACGTATGCTGCTCTTTATTGTTAGTGGGTACATCACAATAAGAAGGTCTATAATAAAAAAAACGGTCACGTTACACTGCAGAAGCAGGCATCTGTGCTGAAT
Source organism: Aspidoras spilotus (assembly GCA_028565295.1). NCBI lineage: Eukaryota > Metazoa > Chordata > Actinopteri > Siluriformes > Callichthyidae > Aspidoras > Aspidoras spilotus. Next base: position 7,798,603 of record JAOUQV010000023.1, on the reverse strand, counting down.
AATGGATGCTGACTGCCATTAAACCCTAAAGAAGAAGAAGAAGCGAACCGGAATAAAAGAAGTTAGTATGGAAAGCATAGTTTTGGAAAAGAACAACCGAGAACGCATCAAGGATCAGGAGCAAAATGAGCACAGTCACTGCCAACAGGAACGAGAAAATACACAGGCCAAAAAAGAACTACAGGAGAAGGAAGATGAAATAAGAAATTCAGAGAGGGCAAAGGAAGAAACTGTAGAGAAGAATGAAGATGAAATCAAGGTTTGTAGACAAGAGGTTAAACAGTTACGCAATACACAGAAAGACGTTAGTGAGAAAAAGATGGTCACGACTCCTCCTACTATGTCTTTGCTGAAGTTTGACACACCACAGCTGGTGACCAAGAAAGACAAAAAGACATCATTAAAGACTCTAAAGCCTGACATCTTTAGCCAGATTTCCCCTTCAGCCACATCTAAAAGACCTTCAGCCGATGCAATCAGAGAACAAACACAGAATATTCTTAATGTCATTCTACCACCAAGACAGTGGATAGAGAATAATCAACTGCTTGTACAGCAAGTATCTGCTGCACCATGCAGCCAGACAGACGTCATTCATCTGCAAGAGGAACTGGATCTCAAACTGCACCAGAGACAGGCTAAAGAAATGGGCATCTGCCCTATACGTAGAGAGTTTTACACGCAGTGCTTTGATGAACTAGTCAGACAAATTACCATCATCTGTGCTGAGAGAGGAGTGCTACTTGCACAAGTTAGAGACGAGATCCGCATGACCATTGCTGCTTATGAGACACTGTATCAGAGCAGTGTGGCCTTTGGCATAAAAAAAGAACTCGAGGCCAAGCATTGGCGATCAAATATGGAAAATAAGATTGGCAACTTGGAAAATAAGAAGGCTGAATTGGAAAGACAGCTGAATGAGGAGAAGGCGAAATGTGAGGAAACGGAGAGAGATGAAAGCAAACGGCTAGAGGACAGAGCTAACCAATATGCTGAGGAAATCCAGTTTCTCAATGACACCTTCGAGAAACTCAAGGACCAGTTGAACACAAATGTTAAACAAATAATAATCATTGCAAGAAAACGGAAAGAAATGGTGTCTCCAGACAGTTCTATGATTCATGTTTAGGACAAGATTGTGACTTGTGCTCCTAAATGATATTGAATGCACTCAAACAAGCATATGTTTGAGGTAGGAAAATAAAAGTTTTGTTTCTGGAAGACAAAAAAAAATCTATAAACATAATTTGTAAAAAATTCAATCGGTTAAACGAATCTCAAATTGGTAAATTGCAGTGTTTTATATTTAGATTTAATATTTGAATATGTAATGATAAAAATGGTACAAATACAAGAGTAACACTAATGACTCAAGTTTTGTAAAATGACCATACAAACCTTAAAAGAAATGTAAGTTTTAGACTTGAGGTTAAGGAACTGTTCTTGTGAGCAGACTGTCCCTGGTTTAATTCCCTGGTGCTGTTAAGGCTGCTGAGCACTCCAGGCACATTCTCACTTTACTTGTGTGTATATACAGTATATGTGTTTCACTACATGGATGGGTTAAATGTGGAGGACCATTTCCGCTGTGTGCAAGCATAGTGGCAAATACAGGGGTTAGATAATGAAATTGAAACACCTGTCATTTTAGTGTGGGAGGTTTCATGGCTAAATTGGACAAGCCTGGTGGCCAATCTTCA
>JAOUQV010000023.1:7623878-7634558 GCA_028565295.1 Aspidoras spilotus | reverse complement strand
GTACTGTATATATGAAAGATAAAGGCTTTCTCTTTCAAACAGATCAAATCAAATGTGATCATTTTAAGGAATATACTAAATCGTTGTCCCTGTTCAGATGTGTTATTGTTGTATGTATTCTGTATGTGGGTTGAACTGTGTCCCTGTTGGCGCTGAGTTCTCAGACCTGGCAGTACCTCAATGATGTGACCTCCTTTTCAAAGGCGTGCAACCTCTGGGGGCCACATGATTGGTTCAGGCCTGGAGAGCCTTGGGCCTCTTTGCGCTATGAAGAGAGGGATGAGGAGAGAAGAAGAGTGCAAGAGGGAGAAGGAGAGGAGCTGATTGGGGTAGAGGGTGTTGGAGGAGAGGGGGAGAAACAGTGCTATGACAGGCTCTTTTGAGGCTGGGTTTGCTGTTGAAAGGCTCGGACTGAAAGGGCCTACTGTCCTGTGTGAGGGCCTTTGGCCCTATGTGGCCCCAGGGCCCTGCAGCCATCCAGCCTGTACAATAGTCTAAGCCTGTTGCTTTGTTTTTGGCCTGTTAACCCTTCACTTGCTGCCATTTGCGGCTCTCTGCCACCTCTTTACATGCCAAAAGCAGGGGACAAAGTTGAAATAAAAAGGGGCACATCACACTGCTAAACGCCTCTGATGCATCTGCTCTTGGGCATAATGGCACCCTTGAATTTTTCATTTTAAAGGCTCTGTCTCACAGTTGCTTTCACTAGGTTACCCTAATCCTCTAGCTAGGTGTCCTCACTACTGTCTGATTATGCATTTTCTCTTAAGGAAAGAGTTATTTTATATGTTGTCTTTGACTACAAGTGGAAATGGAAACGTTTCACAGGCCAAACGGCAGGTGGTTGACCCACATTACTTAATAAAAAAGGATAACAGTTGTGCACTATGCACCTCTGCAGTGTCATTACGCACACACAGGGGGGAGCTCTTAGACCACTGATTGTTAAATAAAGCAGCTCTTTTCAAGAATAAGAGACAGGCCATGGGTGAGGAGCTGGGGAGGGGTAGGTGTACAAAATGAAAAGAATAGCTATTTCACCTTTTCGTTTTTTTCCCTCCTCCTAGCCGGTAAAGGCTAGACGTTTATACTCCCTGATTCCCATTCTGGCACTCAGTTTTCTCCCCTTTCTCATTTTCCCACCCTCTCTTGCTGCATCTACGCATTCATTAGCACCCTAGCCTGTACTGTGATGGGGAGATATGCTGGGCTAGTGATGGGAGGGAGGACAGTGGACTTAAAATAGGGACTTTAATTTGTCCCTAATATTAACATATTTTTTTGTCTGCTTGTCACTCTTTCAGAAAGAGGAGTTTAATAAAGATGTACCTTATCTAGTTGGGCAGATAACACGAAGTGCTGGTGGTAATTCTCTACAATGCTGCTTTAACAGATCTCTCTGTGGCTGTAGAGAAAATCTTCAGGTACAAGGGTTGCCACACTTACCATATTCTATCACCGTAAAATCAGACGGCACATGAATTAAAGTGCCTTAACACCGTCTAAAACAGACGTATTGCTGATGTCTACTATGCAAAGAAAGCAGTTACAGTTGAAGAGAGGGGAGTTGGCGTGGGATGGGGGGATTTCGATGGAGAGATTGACATGGATGGGGATGCTTTGAAGCCGCAGATGCTCTCTGCAGAAACTGTAGCCGTCTGTAACCGTGGGGGGGGACTGTTTGGACCACGCTAGCGCAAAATGCAATTAAATCTCTTAATGCAGCTTTGCTGTGGCTTCACGTACATCATTAAAGTGGCAAAGGCATATCAGATGACTTTCAGCTGTTTGCATATGGGATGAGTGGGGCTGGGCGGCTGAGTGGCTCATCACTGTATTAATGGCCGAGAAGCAGAATGAAGATGTCTGCTGCTAAAAGGCTGTCCACCTGTCATCCTGTAGTCACCTCACACCTCAGACACTTTCATTTAGGCTTTATCATGGAACATACATACAGCACACCAGAGGATTCAGAGAGTCTTAAGCCTCTTTATTCTTGAAATGATTTTGTTTTCTTATTTTTTAATATTCATATTATTTGGAAACCTTTAGACCTTTAGAGAAGGCATGGACATGGACATTTGACAGCATAATGTTTCTCAGAAGAAAAAATATTTTAAACATAAAACAGAAAAAACAGGAAAAACAATATTTTGTTTACAATAAATACAATTCAAAAATCACATGATTTTATGCTTAAGGGCAGCACCGTGGTGCAATGGATAGTGCTGTTGCCTTACAGCAAGAAGGACCCGGGTTTGATACCTGTGTTCTGTGTGGAGTTTACATGTTCTCCCCATGTTCGTGAGGGTTTACTCCCACACATCTAAAGACATGCACGCTAGGTAAATTGGAAATGCTAAATTGTCGCTAACATCATGAATTGTGTCCAGATGTATGACTTGTGTACAAATATATGACTTGTGCATAGATATGTGACTTATGTACAGATAGATAGATGACTTGGGTATATACAATATATATGGCTTGTGTATAAATATGTGACTTGTGTATAGATATGTGACTTGTGTGTGTATATATATATATATATATATATATATATATATATGGCTTGTGTATATATATTTGTGACTTGTGTATAGATAGATGACTTGTGTACAGATGTATGACTTCTGTATAGATAGATGACTTGTGTAAAGATATGTGACTTGTATATAGATAGATAAATGACTTGTGTTCAGATATATGACTTGTGTATAGATAGATGATTTGTGTGTGGATATATGACTTGTGTATAGATATATGGCTTGTGTATAGATATGTGACTTGTGTATAGATAGATGACTTGTATACAGATGTATGACTTGTTTTTTTTATTTTATATTTATTTTAATATTATAAGAAGAAATATAATACTATATTTTCTAAAAAGTTTAATTTAATGATTGTTTGATAGTGGTAACGTAAAATCTAGTCCCTATTTTTATTCCAACGGATGACTTGTGACCCCATGTTGATTAAATGGAAGAAAATGAATGAATGAATGAATGAATGAATCGTTAAAAAATTCAAGTGCATATTTGCCACAATGCACACATCAGTACCATTAGTACTTGTTTATATACTGTATATAAATAGGTACATACTGTATACATACTTCACATATGATTCAAATGGTTCTTTATATGTTTTTACAGGTTGTAGTGCTATAGTATAAACTTTAACAGTGTAAAACAGTATTGTATTATATTTCGGCTACTTCTCTATTTCTTGTATATTTTTAGAGAAACATTTTTTTTCCTTTGAGGAAAGGTTTTTTTTATTTCAGTCAGAAAGTTGATCCTATAATAAGCTCCCGTCTAGAATATAGGCAGAATTTCCTGATATCTGTTTTTGCTGATAAGAAAAGGTGCAGCTTTGCTTCATGTCTGTTGTTGTAAGCAGTCAGGAATTATGCATTTTAATAAGGGAAGGCGAGAGTGTGGGGGACTCTGCGTTTAATGGACGCTAATGGGCGTCAGGCCCAGGGTGACCTCTGCTCAAGTGGTGGCACCCAATTCCACACTTGTCCTGTCTCTCACTTCAAAATCAGAGAGCGGACAAATGCACTAAAGTGTGTGTGTGTGTGGGTGTGAGAGAGAGAGAGAGAGAGAGAGAAGTAGAAGGAAAAAGCAATGGAGGGAAAGTAGGAGAGAGGTGAAAGGGGGGGAGCTGTTAGCATTCCATTTTTATTATGACATTTCACAGTCATCCGATTTAATGTCTCCTGACCGGATTGTCCGGCAGGAGACGGTGGGCTTGAAATGTTATTTAGAGCATTGATAAAAGGTGAACGGCTGCGAGATGACAGCAAGTCATAAGGCTTGGCACGGTGACATTCATTTTCTCCACAGCAAAGATGGAATAAGACGTCACAGTGACAAGCTGTCAGTCAAGCCACGGCCCCGCCGCTTTCCCCTCCCCCTGTGTTTGGTTCGCACTTTCTAACACGATTCCCTGTGTGTGTGTATTTATATATACATATATATATATATATATATATATATATATATATATATGTGTGTGTGTGTGTGTGTGTTTTCTATGTCCACACACCCCATAATCAGATTGAACCTGCCTCCAGCTATAATAGTTTTCACGTCTCTTGAGTGGTCCTTAGAAGGATAATAAATTCCTCAGCGATGGAAATGCACCTGCCTATCTCTTTTTTTTTTACCACGATAATCATAAATAACAAGGAATCTGAAGTGCAGTTGAGTATTAAAGCTATGTGAAAAGCGAATTTTCCTTCATTTCACCCACTCTCTCATTTTTTCATCTGCTATCAGATCAGGTTTTGGACAATAATATCGGCCAAAAGCGTCAGTGCAGCTGGAGTATATAATGCATTAAATCTGTAGTCCAACCCCTGACATGAAAAAGTCAAATTATTATTACTCCTCTATGTCCGCGTGGAGGAGGATAAGAAGGTTATTGCTAGAGAGAAAAATAAATTGAAGTGAAGTATGTTTGATTTAAAAGCCAAACCGGTTGATAAGGCTGCTTTTTTTGCATGCATGCATGAATCTATGAGTAAATGACAGAACATTGTTTTTAACGTTTCCATCATGGAGTTGCTATGATGATTGTGTTTCATTTTTATATTCATATGTAGACGGAGGGTCGATACTCTTCCTAGCTCGCTGATCTAACATGCAGCTTGTGCACGACTTGCTTCATCAGCGCATGTCAGCCCTCTTAATGTTCCGATGGACACACAAAGGAGCAGTTAAGACGCATTATGCTGTCTGAATGAATGGCTTTTATCTGGACCAGTGCTGTTAGTCCTCTCATAAATCATAAGTCTTAAAGATTCGGCTTTGAACAATTTAACCCATTCAAAGTCGGTCATTTGCAGCAGTGTCTAATGGACTCAGAAGAACAGGATAGGGGACCTGATTGATTGATGGAAAGCTATAATGTAGGTGGATTGAATGGGCTGTCTCTGTTACAAAACACTGCAGAGATACAGTACTGAATGCATATGTATATACTGTAGATTCGGAATACATGCCTCTATTGGTACGACGTGTAAAGACATGAATGAAGCATGTGAGAGAAAGCTAAACTTTACCTGAATTAAATTTATTCTAAGAACAAAAAAACCTGAAGATAATTTTACCCCAGTATAATCAGTATACTGCATTTAAAGCTTCTCTATATCTCTGATTCTGGCATTTTACACCCAACGACACCATCTTATAGGTGGCAGATTTTCAGCCCATGTTTTCTTGCAAAATAAAACAGTACCACATCTTCCACAAAACTCATCATTCATTTTACACCCAAAACCCACTGTGTCTCTATTTATTTTTCCAAAGTATGAACACAGAACCTAGTCCCACACAAGGTTTCAGTAGGATCCATTTAGCAAACAGGGCATATTTGTGAATGCTTGTCGGGCAAGAATGCAGCATCCAATTGTAGATTTTGAGATTTTGAACCATAAAATGCTGCCATCTTCTGCAAATCTCCAACTGTGATCCTTGGAAATATTTTTGCCTAACCATCCTCCTCACTGTGTGTGGGAACAAAGTATTACTTGCGTTCTCTTCCAGGGACATTCACTGCGGGTACTGTACGATACATTTTGAAATCATCGTTGTAGGGTGCGTGGGGGCATTTTCAGGCGTACAACTTTTCAAAACTATATTCAAACTAAGTTTGAAAAGCACTTCATGTATATCAAGCTCTTTATGTACACTCACAATAAACGGTTAATAAATGGCTTGAGGTCCCTGTGACACATCATATTTATATCCAGATGTTTCAGTAAGGGCGGTACGGTGACGCAGTGGGTAGTACTGTCTCCTCACAGCAAGAAAAACAGGGGTTCGATCCCCGAATGGGATGACTGGAAATTTTTGTTTAGAGTTTGCATGTTCACCCAGTGTTCAGTCTTCGTCCATGTCTATACTTGCTGCTATGTATGTGTGGTACATGATGGCAATGTTTCAGAAAAAGCTCCGGCTGTCATGATTAAACAGCTGATGTACTCTGACCCCTGCAGAGTCTGCTGAGATCTTTTCACAACATTAAAGACGTTGGTGTAGTGCAGGTGAAAGTCATCCGGGCAGAGGGACTGATGGCAGCTGATGTTACAGGTGAGTAGAGTTCCATGTACACACACACACTTTTAGCTTTCTTCTGGTGACTGATATATACAGTATCAGCTACTGCAATTTGCATGATTTTATCTCTCTCTCTGTCTAATACAGAAAAAAAACTCTTTTAATGTTATGGGTCTGACACATATTTTCCCACGCTTTTATTCCTCTTCCATTAATACTTGCTCTTAATTAAGTCTACCACGGACAGACCTAGTTTCTGGCAGTATGTATGAACAAGCTGAAAAGATGGCAGCCGAGCACGGTTCATTATTTAGGATACAACAGACAGGGCCATTACCAAAAACATTAACAACAACCGTCTTATTTTTCTCCATGCTAATAAACTGCCAACACAAACCAAATATACAGCTGCATATATGTTTATTTTAAGAAAAGGGAAAAGAGCAAATCCCTTAGAAACAACATGACCTTCTTGCTCAAATTATTTTAAATCCGAGTAATATATATATATATATATAAAATTATCTGTTACCTTTATCGAAGTTTATTGAAGTTTCCTTATTTACATTTAAGTTAAGCTCTTTATAATGTTTAATGAAATGCTTCTGCAGCACATGTTTTTCCCATCACAGTACTGTACAGTAGTAACTCATTCATACAACTACAAATGAAACATTGCCTTGGTGTGTTATTATGTTATTTTATATCCTGTATATATACTTTTTGTATAAAGTATATATTCATTTTTTTTCTTCCGCTTAATACACACGGTGTCGCAAGCCATCTGGTACCCACCCGGCAACTCTGGGCCCAAGGGCAGAAACAATCTGACACAAGGCGCCAATTGTGGGGTGTATGCATGAGTTTGCATGTTCTGCATGGAGTTTTTATGCATGGAGAATTTTGCGTGCGACTATAAATTGTTTGGTCCCAAGACCGAATAAAAGAGTGAGGGATGCATCAAGAATGGCATCCAGCATAAAACATGTGCCAAATCAATGATGCAAGCTCATTATTGATTCTCTGTGGAGACCTCGATAAAACTGTTGTTGAAATAAGAAGATGTAAAAGCCACTGGTGATGATACACAAAGGTGATATAAAGTACTGTGCAAAAGTCTTACTCACCTATTTGTTTTAGTACTAAATTTGTAAGCGTTGTTTAATATTTAAGAATTCTGTATGAATGAGTCACAGTATACAAAGATTTAATATTTACAGATATGAATTTACCAATAATAAATGATGTACCTTACTAAAGGACACAGTACATTCCATAACAGACTACATTTCAGACTAAAAACAAACATAATGAGCTGTTGGCTGCTGGGTTTTACAACAAAAAAATAGAAAAGTGTGACAATCTGCAGTCTCCAGAAGAATTGTGTTAGATTCTCACAAGTTTTCACATTACAAACTGTTTAAGAAAACACTATGTTACAGGAAACAGACCCAAATACAAACCAGATTCCAAAAAAGTTGAAACAAAGAACTAATTGCAAATAAAAATAAAATGCAATGATGTGGAAGTTTCAAAATTCCATATTATATTCAGAATAGAACAAAGATGACATATCAAATGTTTAAACTGGGAAACTTTATCATTTATTAATCCTTCTGCTATGCAGCTATGATGCTGTAATTGATGCAGTATGTGGCTTGCATTGTCATGTTGGAAAATGCAAGGTCTTCCCTAAAAGAGACGCTGTTTGAATGAGAGAACCTGGATATACCTTTTAGCATTGATGACGTCCATCCAGATGTGTAAGCTGCCCATGCCACACGCACTATTGTAACTCAATAGTATCAGAGATGCAGGCTTCTGCACTGAGCGCTGATAATAACTGGGGTTGTGCTTCTCATCTTTAGTCCGAATGACACGGCATCCCTAATTTTCATAAAGAATTTAAAATTTTGATTTGTCTGACCACAGAACAGTTTTCCACTTTACCACAGTACAATTTAAATGAGCCTTGGCCCAGAGAATACATATGTGCTTCTGGATCTTGTTTAGATAAGGCTTTTTATTTGAACTATAGAGTTTTAGCTGGCAACGGTGGAGGGCAATTGTGTTTACAGATAATGTTTTCTGGAAAAAAATTCCAGAGCCCATTTTAATATTTTCCAATACAAAAGCATGCCTGTATGTGATGCAGTGCCTTCTAAGGGCCCGAAGATCATGAGCACCGAAAATGGTTTTCCGCCCTAGACCCTTACGCACAGAGATTCTTTTAGAGAGTCTCTTCTGAATCTTTTGATGACATTATGCACTGTAGATGATGACATGTTCAAACTCTTTGAAATTTTACACTGTCTAACTCCGTTCAATCGACCTAATGTGTTGCAATTGTTTGTACCTTTACTTTTTCAGCCTCTTTATGCACCGTCCTAACTTTTTTAAAATGTGTTGCTGTCACGAAATTTCAAATGAGCCAATATTTGGCTTGAAATTTCAATATGTCTCACTTTCGACATTTGATATGTTGTCTATGTTCTATTGTAATTACAATATCAGTTTTTCTCACATGTACATTATTGCATTCAGTTTTTATTTACAATTTTTACTTTGTTCCAACTCTCTGGTGTCTCTTTTTATTAAAACACTGGTCCAGGGTACAATTTGCAGTTTTCAGGTGCAGTTTATATGTTTTCTACAGTATACAGATATCATGTTCTGTTTTTATTGCAACTCCAAGTGCTGTTGAAAAGGAATACGACGAGAAGTGCATTTCTAAAATAATTATAAAGGGAAAAAAGAAAAAGCAGTACAATAGCGGCAGAATTCTGAATGCCTCACACTCTTCACCTCTTCAGCATGTTCTGTCTGTTCTGCTTCTCTAGACATCTTTAATTAAGACATGCTCAATGGTAGGAACCCTTCCAATACACACAAACAGCTCTCTGTGACACACTGCGATCTGGAGGTCCGGCTGTTACGTAGACCTCACAGCCCAGTCAATTCTTCCCAGGAGAAACGAGGGCCGTCTCAGGATCTCTGATTTCACACTGCTTTCCCGCCATTAAGCTGCCACTCACAGACTCTTCGAAGAGGCACAGCCCTCCCAGGGTCCTGCTGTCTCAATTGGGGTTAAGGGACATTGAACAGTGGATCCTCTAATAAAGAGCTCAGAGAGGGAGTGAGAGAGAGATGAGTTGAGGGAGATCTTAACCTATTCTCATGCTCTGCTTTTACCTCACTCTAGTGTACAACAGGCTGGTCTGCTCCCCTCACTCGGTCTGTACTTCGCTATAATTAATGTGATGCATTTATCTGGAGTACCACCACTCCAACACAGCAGGATAAATAGGGCCGGGAGAGTAAAACCAACAGTCTATAGGGATAAGGAGCTCCACTCAGTGATGCTCACACTGGCTATATCTTGAGAGTGTCTGTCATAAATCCAAAACCGTTTAGAACACACAATACATGCCCTAGCATACATTTATCATGAATATGCATTTCATATGGTGATTGATGTACTAAAATGTTTTACATCATATAATAAATGAGAAAAGTGGTTATACAAGCCTGTGTATCCATTACTGCGCTTTATATTCGCGCATCGAATTGGAGCACAAATGCACAAAACAGCAGTCAAGCCAAAAAAAACCCCGCACACAATGTCTCTCTGGCCACACCTGGAGAGGCAAAGTTTCATCCTAGGCAAAGCGTGAAACGCGCTCAGACAGCCACCTCACAAACAAGGGCAAAGATCTTCACCAGGGACAACTGGGTGTCAGGAGGGACCAAACAGGATACGGAGTTTGTCTCTACATTTTTACGTCTATCAAGTTGCATTAATTTAAACATCTACACTGTACCAAATAGCCAAAAGCACAGTGATTAAAATATAGCCCTTCCTGACGCAACCCTCAATGTTTTTACAACATTGTGTGGATTAATTCACACATTTTTAATTTATTTAGAGCAGACTAATGCACATATTTTCAATTACTGCTGGATATAAAGTATTGTGCAAAAATCTTAGTCACCTATTTGTTTTATGGTTATGGTTTTGTAATATATTTGAAATATATTGTGTCTTTTAATAATGTACATCAATTGTTGTTGGTAAATTAATATTTTAAAAGATAAAATCATTGCACTCCGTGACTCATTCATAAAGAATTCTTAATAATAAACATCTCTAATCTAGTGTGTTTTGTACTAAAACAGGTTAAAAATTTTGTGTTAATATAATAATAATTAATATTAAAAATGATATTTTTTCAATGACGATGCAATTATATGTAAAAATAAAAAGAAATAACACTAATAATAGCTCTCATTGGAGCTTATTTACAGTATAAATGGTATTGCATTGGTTTAATACAGTGCATTTATTACAAGTATGAACTTATCCAGCCATGGCCGATCAATGTGTTGCTGTAAGTGATACAGGGTGTGTGACAGCCAGGAATTTCCACTGATCACAGTGACATTTATTCTGCTGGTCAGTGCAAATGCCCTTTCATTATAACACCATTTTATCAACTCTCAAATATTCTATATTATTCTACATTTTCTTTATGCTATTTAAGAATTTAGAAAACAGGAAGAACTCTAGATTAACCAAAATGAACCTAAGACTGGAATTATGCTCCTTTTG
>JAOUQV010000023.1:7613322-7623778 GCA_028565295.1 Aspidoras spilotus | reverse complement strand
ATGTAAAACTATATACATACACATAATTCTTCATCAGCTCACTGTGGACGTCAAACTTTGTCTCTGATTATGTCTGTGGAAATAGTTATGTGTGTAAATGTGTAAAAGTGCAGTTTTAAGGCAATGGGCAGTGGCAGCACAAGCAACGAGGCTCTTATCTACCAATGTGTAAGTCTAACCTATCAGTGAGACATGAGGTGCTGACACTACAGACAGCGAAAATGAATATGTCAAATCAGAGCAGTGATGATAATCGTGTGTTTTAAGGGCAGAGGTGGGTGTAATTTCGCCCTTCGGCCCATCCTGCCCCAGTTTTATCAGCTAGTGCTTGTGAGTTCTAACATTTTGCAATGCATCAGCCAGTGGATTACTCTAGATAAAATTAATGTGTTTGTGTGTCTATCCCTCACAGGCAAGAGTGACCCCTTCTGTGTTGTGGAGCTCAGCAATGACCGTTTACAGACACACACTGTGTACAAGAACCTCAACCCAGAGTGGAATAAAGTCTTCACATTGTGAGTTTTTATAGGATAGAGAGGCACACACACACACACACAGTTATATATATTTATTGTAGTTTATTGGGTCGAAATTTGTAAAAAAAAAAAAATTCAACACAGATTAATAAATATTATGCTGTAGGCAGAATTGACATTGTTCAAACTGTACAGGAATAATTATTCAGCTTCATAATGAAATATTTGCTCTATATTTAAAATATAATTGTTGTATTAAAAACTATATGACTAGAGCAAAAGTAGCTGAAGTCTCACGTTAATTTAGTTTCCTGCCCGTAGCTCTACATGAAGATGTTAGATATAAGTACATTTTTTTTCCTGAAGGACCAAGATTAACCTAAGGATGAAATTACACTCCCTTTGCAAGTCCAATTATTGTACAATAAAGTAATGTGCCATACATAATTTTTCATATTAGTTTGGAATTTGGAGGTTGTTCCGTCGATGTTTTTTCATAATCTTTCAATCTGCCCGGCTGGAAATTCATTTGTGAATTCCCTCAGAAAGCTGGGTAATCGAGCCTCTCCTTGGAGTGCCCGTCTCTTTAAGAATAACCTCATTTTCCTCCACTCTTTAGCCTACTTTTCAAAGATTACATTTTTTTTGTAACGCTTAGACAACTGAGTCGCTCACCATAGCTTTAAATACATACATACGTTTTAAAGCGTGATTTTAAATGTATCCCTGGAGGTTTAATATTAGTCAATGAATTGCCCATTCCCATCACGGCTCGACTTTCTCTTTCAATCAGCAATGTGAAAGACATCCACTCCGTGCTGGAGGTTACAGTGTATGATGAAGATCGAGACCGGAGTGCGGACTTCCTGGGAAAAGTTGCCATTCCACTGCTAAGTGTGAGTCTGGGGTCTATATTCACTGTATTCATATATTCATACATATATATATATATATATACATCATATGATAATATGGTATAAAAGAGGATCACAATATATAATAGTGAAATATAAACATGCTATAAATCAATGAAAGTGGTAGAATCATCCAAAATTATATAAGACTGACTGAGATTTTTGCAAAAAGAACAAAACAGGGGAAAAAAGCTAGGGAGCGTAATGTGTGCTCACAGGCTGATCCCCCAGGATAGTTAATTTGTGGCTGACAGTGGTCGGGGCGTAATGAACAGGTACTTGTCAGAGCCGCCACAGTTGTTTTGGGCTCTCTGTCAGATGCAGCAGCTGGGGGTCAAAGGTCACACGGCGAGTGTATTCAGCTGGGTATTGCCAGACAGACGGCTGTCATGTCCCTCTCCCACAGATCCAAAATGGTGAACGGAAAGCTTACGCCTTGAAAAGCAAGGAGCTGACAGGGCCAACAAAGGGGGTCATCTTTCTCGAAATAGACGTGATTTATAATGCTGTAAGTTCCTCTCTATTTTTCTTACTCGTCCCCCTCCCGTTATCTATGCTTATTCTGTTCTCTTGCTTCCACACTGCCGTTCCTGTCATTTGAACACTGGCTGTCCCCTTCATCCTCGTTTTCTCTTTAATTACCCAAGGCTTCTTAGGCTTTTGTTTGTGTGTGTGTGTGTGTGTGTGTGTATGCATGTGCATGTCTTGTGGCCGCCATTTTAGGTGGCTAGTGAGATAGCAGCACATGACTGTGTGGCACTGAATGTGTGAAATGGAGGGATAGTAACCGATCAGCGCTGTACTTATCGGCTATGAAATGCCAATTAAATGTAATTTTTCTGTAAAGTTATAAATGGGGGTTTTTGTCACAACCTGATGTTTGTGTGCAGGTTAAAGCGGGACTTATTACCCTGATACCCATTGAACAGAAATATATCGAAGAAGAGCCTCGAGTTTCCAAACAGGTATCAGGATCATTGTCATTAACACACATATAATCAAAGAGTGGTGTGTGTGTGTGTGTGTGTGCGTGTCTGGTTGATGCATAATATAGACAACAGTCTCTCTCTCTCTCTTGTTCTGTCTATCTCTCTCTCACACTCCTCTGGAGCTGGTGAATAGAAATGTCATGCTGTCAGTTGTGGGAGTGCATAAGTAGATTGGCCATCTTTTAGTTTGGCCCTCGGTGGCACTGGAGCAATGCACCTCATTGTTGGGCTGCTCAATGTGTCCCCCTCGGACAAAGAGCTGAATCGGAGGGGCTGTCCCAAATCAGACCTGTCACTGAAACACACACACTGAGTTTGCAGCCCAGCCGAAGGATTCTGAGAAGCAGCGAAAAACTGCAGACTCTGCACTTTGACATGTATTTTTTAAAATGTGTTTGTGTGTATCTCTAAACTCACATATAAAATGTCCCTGCACTCGGAGGAAAGATATTATCAACAACATGCACTTCTGAGTTAAGGCCTCAAAATTATAACTTCTAAGTTAATTGTCTCAGGTCTTTTGCTTTTCTTTTATATTCCTCATAATGGTCACATAACATATATTGCTTTATGCATGCGCCTTTTAGTACTTATATGACTTATTTTAACTCGTGTTTGCATCTGCCTGGTTGGACAAATAGCATGCGAAATGGCTGAGCTAAAAGGTGGTCTGAGAGTGTGGCAAAGTAAAATGCAGATATTTACAATGATCAAAGCCAAGCTTTGTAGCGTCGCAGCCATTATTCGACTACTTGTGTTTCATCTTGCGCCAGACACCTGACCACAACAATTATCTGGAGTTCAGACTAATTCCGAATGAGGAATTTTGTTCTGTTTATTAAACAGCAAAAGGTGAAATATTTCTCTTTTATGTATAATATAATATAATGTAATGTAATGTAATGTAATGTGTACAAGGGTATAAACTGCCCTCTGTCTATCTCTTGGCTGAATTCTTAGTGTGATTGAAAAGCCACTTCGACTTGGTGCAGTTTTCTGGTGTTTTTGCTAGATGACGATACCATGGGACAATGGTGCTTTTCCAGTCTCTGAATTTTTGCCAAAATTCAATTGGGATTTCAAAGTGTGACTCGATTGTTTCCGTTAATTTACCTCTTTTTCCATGCCAGATTCCCTGATGTAAATTCCAATCTAACAATTGCCAAAATATGCGTATTTTCTGCTTTGTGATTTGTTTTCTATGGCATAAAGACTTCATTTATTTATTTTATTAATAACAATTCATTGCAGATTTATACATGTGATTTATAAATACGCCGAACATAGTATATACACCATGTCCCTGAGGGTTTATGATGATAAAGTGGGCAAGTGGAAAGAGAATTGTGTACCTGTCTGATTCCTTAAACTAAGGAGAAGTGATTGCTATGACTAATATAATGTTAGAAAATGGGAAGAGATTTGTTCTATGGTTCTAATCCAAGTTAAATGATTAAACATATCATTATTATATTTTAAATATAATAAATCATTGAAGATACAAACTGAGGATCTCGTAAAGACGTGTAGTGGCTGGTTTGGGTTTCTCACGGGTACAGTCCAGGAACTAGAGCTAGCTCCATATTTTAATTTTATTTGATAAATTGGTATTTCAAATGACAAGTGATGAATATCTTTACTCTCTCTGAACCATTTGTATGCCAACTAAAAACCCTTTGCCTGTACTATTCATGCATGTCAGTGTAGCCTTATTAAAAATCTTTTAATTTGTAAGGAAAATACTGTAGTACATAACACAGGAACACAGTATAGAATATTCACTGTATCCCATTGCAGAAAATGATTATTAGATGCTGGGGAAAGTGAAATAACACCATTAATAAAACTACAATTATGACATTATATTTACAAAAAAATATTTCCTCACATTCCTCACCTATATATTGTTTATTATTTTCATACATGGTCCAGCCATACTTACATAATAATTATAAACTCTGTCCCACTGTAGCTAACAAATAATTTTCTGAGGACTAAATGGTCTCATACTTACTACACCCAAGGAAAGCTTCACAAATTTGATCTTATGTAACCTTATTTAGTGCATAATACATGTTTGCAGCATTGGAATAATCTTCTGGGAAAGATAAAATATTCACCGAAAGAGTTTTTAAATTGTTTTTTTATCAATGGTTATTTACCAAATTATAAAGAAGTTACAGAATTAATTTTAATAAACTTAACTGATGTAATAAAACGTGTTATCTTATACAGAGAGAGATACTTTAAAGAGGTCCTGAGTATTCAGAGGCTCTAAGGCCCTTTCTCCCGTAAGGATGAAGCAATCTGAAAAAATACATTGTTGTACACATTATTAGATACACCTTGTTTGACCCCTTGATAAAAGGTTTGACCCCTTGAACTGCCTTAATTCTTCGTGTCATACTTTCTACAGAGATTGTATTCTACATTCCTTGGTTGTAACCAGTGGTTATTTGAGTTACTGTTCCCTCTCTATTATCTCAAACCAGTCTGTCCATTCTTCTCTGACCTCTCATATCAATGTATTTTTGTCCACACAACTGTCTCGCACTGTATATTTTCTCTGTAAGCCCTCAAGATGGTTGTATGTTGAAACCCCAGTAAATCAGCAGTTTCTGAAACACTCAGATCAGCCCGTCTGGTACCAACAACCATGCGACATTCAAAGTCACCTTTATTCCCATTTCTGATAATCGGATTGTACTTCAGCAAGTTGTATTGATTACTTCTACATGACTAAATGTATTAAATTGCTGTCAGTGATTGGCTGATTAGATATTTGTGTTAAAAACATCTGAGCATGTGTATGGTTGATGGGTATATGTGTAATTCAGTAAAATTGAGCCCAGTCCGTAAAATCTTTAAGGTTCCTCCAAGACGAAACTGCATCAGATTTTTGCAGTTGCCCTGATACCCATTGAACAGAAATATATCGAGGGCCAGAAATATACCGAGGGCCAAACTAAAAGATGGCCAATATACTTATGCACTCCCACAACTGTCCCAAATTAATTATTTTATTATAAACACCTACAGAAAAAGTGTCCTCTTAGGGTTCTCTAAAGGATTCAAATCTTTCTGATAGACACAAAGGACTCTTAAGCGAGTTAAGTGTGATTTAAAATGTGTGAAATGTGACCTAATTTTGACCACCTCTACATAACTAAATGCGTTCAGTTGTGGCCATGTGATCAACAAACAATTAAACAGGTGTACCTAACAAAGTGTTTCTTGAGTGTGTGTATGTGTATATACTGTATATACTGTATAAATACATTTTTAATTATTATTCCTTGTCCTAGACTGGATGTGGATATTTTTCATTAGTCTGGGAAACAGATATGAATATGTTAATCACATGACTGTCACTCGTCCCTCTCTTCCACAGTTGCTGCTGCAGAACTTCAACCGAGTACGGCGCTGCATCATGTTCCTTGTTAACACTGGCTATTACATCAACAGCTGCTTCGAGTGGGAGTCTCCTCAAAGGAGCATCTGCGCCTTCCTTGTAAGAAAACTCACACACACACACGCGCACACAAACACACTTTTCTGATGTACTGGCATGCCTAACAGAGTAAAGTATATTGTGTGCCAGGTATGATAGCAGCCATTCAGAAACAGTTACAAGTTTTTCGAATTTTGCAAATTCACCAGTATTTAATGGCACACAGTCAAGGTGTTATATCTCACTCTCCCTCTCTTTGACACTCTAACTAAAATTTGAACAGGAAGAATAATTGCATAGACTGTGCTGTCTCTTAAAAACACCTTCTCTTACACGTGTTACACGACTAAATGCTAACAGGACAGTCGTGATACTCCTGCTTTGTGGCACCTCATAATATGCGTCAGGAACTGTCCGTTGCAGAATTAGAACGTCTTTAAATATTGGCTTGTCGACCGTTAACATTTCCCGCTTGACACATTTTTAATTTTGCTACAGTTTCGAAGGGCTCTCTGCATCGATCTGTTAACATTTAGGTTGAAAATTTTTTTTTCGACGACGCTTTATTAAGCTGTTGGGGGGGCAAGGTGGCGTTGGTGATGCTGGTGGTGGTGGTGGTGGTGGATGCATGAATGAAAATGCCAGTGAGAAATGTCAAGAGACTGTGGTAAAATACATGAGGTCACACCTGCTTCTTCACTGATGTTTAGTTGATATTTAACAAAAAAATATGCATGATGATGCAATCTTTTTGTCTACAGGGCAAGTTTTGGGTTTCTTCCCTGAATATAAATGCTAAAATTGAAAAGGGGATGGTCCGTGGGTGCTGTCCATCAATACATTAAAGAAAAAGGAAAACATCCTGCAATAGATTTTAAGTTTTATATTGCACAAGGTGTGTTAACCATGTTTAGAAAATCTGCTTGTTTTTCAGCCATTCGTCTCATGTCATACATCATCACTTCGAGATGGTTAGCTGAGATAATCTGACTGAGCTTTCCAATATTGTGTCAGCTGTAAGGGCAATATAGCGACACCAATTGCCGACGAGTACATAGAGGAGAACATGCAACTCCACACAGAAATGAACCGGGACACCCAGCTGGGAATTGAACCTGGGAACTTCTTGCTCTGCGGAGTCTGATAATACAATAGCATTCTCATCCAATTGCATAAAATTATTTTTAAATTTCTATCCATCCATTATCTTCCGCTTTATCCACACAGGGTCATGGGCCAGCCAGTGGTGCTGCGAGAGTCCTTTTTAAATTAGGCAGAATTCTTAGCGTCTCTACAAATAAATATCCACAGTAAAAGATATACTCTCTCGATGCACATGGAAATGGCTGTGAGGTGAAGAGTTCTCTCACGTTCTGCTATTGAAATGTTTTTACGGTCATTTCCTTTTCCACAGCTTCACGATAATTTAGGCTTCTGCTTTGTTGTTGTGCAGTTGTTTTGTTTCTGGCAACACTTGCAAAGTCAAGAACATTTACCATACTGTGTCAGAATCCCTTGTGCCTCTTGTCAGAGTTGGAGTACCCTCATGTGTGCGTGCACACACACACACATTTTGTGCCAAAGTGCAAGCCATTCATGACCACACAAACTCCAAGAAATACAAAGCCAGAGTTTGTGTGTGTATATACGTATCCAAAAAAGGGACGCACTTTTCCTCCCTCTCCAAACACCTGTAAGCCGAGCACGCTGACACCCATCCGTGCCGTGTGAAAGTGGCCCGTTGTGGGCAGCAGCGGTGTCAGGTTCAGAGAGGCCGCTTCTGCCAGCTCTCCTCACCCTGAACCCCGGTGCTCCCTAGAGTGGGCAAGGCTTACCAAGTCTTCCTCCAAACAAATTTGCTGTAACTTTAGCTACAATTTGGCCTTGAATTGGGAGCAAATAGTGCAGGTATTGTGCATGGGGAATAGGAGCACGGCACGGATGTGTGTGTGTGTTCCTGCTGTGGGGGCTTTATTTGAAGGAGGAGGTAAGAAAATGATACCTGGTGCTTTCATGTGGGGTAAAGTAGGGGCTCTTATCAGTGGGAGAGCTAGGACAAGAGAGCTGCTGCTACAGGAAACTGGAGCAGTCTTCACCTGTTTTGCATTTAGATAAAATAAACCCATCCAAAAAAGAGAGAGAGAGGAGTGAGGAACAAATGTGTGTTTGTGTGTGTTTGCGTGATAGACTGAACACTTTTTTAGTTTAGGTAAGGCGTCACTAAGCACTAACATTAACCCACACATGCAGGACTGACCATGATTTTACTGCAGAAATGAAAAAAATAAAATATTATATTGTGGATTATCATGAATAATTAATAATGATGTATTTGATACAATAGCATTATTTAATATTACTCCACATTAATGAACTGAACAGCAAGCTCTCAACATTTATAAAATCCCCCAAAGGTTGAGTGCATGTTGACAAATCTCCACTTTTGATAAATGCCAGGAGGTGGCAGTGCAGCATCACTCATCATGAGCGCACACTTAAAAAAAAAAAAAAAACTCCAACAAAACCCCATCTTAGCCAAAAAAGCCCTGCATGAGTTACTGACGTCCATAATCAGCCTCTCATTTGGCATATTTCTCTCCACTGTTGGCACCATTTAAAATAATCAACACCACTATGATGACTCGGTTTCTAAATTCCAAGTAGAAGAGCTGTCGCAGGGTGTGTGTTGGTAACACACTTTTAATGTGTTAATTCTCAAATGTATCCTCCAGAGTGGTCGTACCCCACTCCATAACTGCAAGTGCCAAAATGATATTAAAAGAGGCTGCCAGATCTGTCGTGTCCACTCTTTTCTCCTGTAAAATAAAATAAAATGGAACTGATGCAATTAAATAAATAAATTATAGTTCAGATACATACTTATCGTTATTACTTTATTACTTAAATATATATAGTATATATATTTCAGTGCCTGATGATTAAAGACAAATTCAATATTTAAATGACTCTAGCCGTTCTTCATGACAAACATAATGTAACGTGTTTAGAGAGAGGAGATTGTTAATGGAAATCAAGCAAACCACATTATAGTTAGGATGCACGTTTACCTTTTAACCAAGCTGGGAACATCTTGGGAATTTAAAGCCAAGCAAATAGGAAATTAGGTTTGGGTAAAGGGAAATTAAGGGTAAAGTGGCTCTTTTTTACTTTTAGTATTTTACATGAGCTCGGTAATAAAGTGGAGGAAATTTCTATTTTGAAGGACCCTTCAAACTAAAAACCTATTTAAAGTGTTACTTGTAGAAAATGACCAGTTTTGTGGGAATAAAGGCTTAATTCTGCATTCTCTTGGCTGATATTCCCAGTTGAAACGGGAACACAGAGTTGGATGAAAAAAAGATGATTTTTATTGCATATTGTGTTACTGTGAGGACGCCGGGATACTCGGTGCAGGTGTGACAGTCTGTATAGAGCTAGACCCGAGTTCAACCCCACCGGGGGAATTGACTAAGCGAGATACTGAACATTCAGAGGCTATTATAACTATGCACTCTTACAAAGCCGACAGCCGCACATCCACAGATTTGGTTTCTGTCCGCTTTCTTTCAGTATGGTTTCTGGGATGGGATGTATTTTTTTTGGTTGTGACTCTACACTCTTTACCCTTTCCCTCTGTCCTCTAGCTCCCATATAAGGGGTCTTAAGAGGCCCCTGGTCTGGGCATCAGGCTGTGTGTAAGGGAGAAGGGTCAACTCAGAGCGCTTGAGGTATCGACTAACGTTGCCCGTCAATCAAGCTCTGGCCCAAAAATCTGAACTCCGCTGAGTGCATCCAGTGACAGGTTAAATAACTGCCCCGATATATGAAAACAAGATGGACACTAGGGAGTTGAAAGAAAGAACTTTTGTAAATGAGAAATTTGTACACGATTTGTTAGGTGTTATATTTGTAGGTTTAGTGTTAATGTAAGAAATGTAATTAAAAATGATCATAATACATTTAATACATAGTAATAATAAAATTAATAATACAATGCAATAATGAAATTAATAATAAAATTAATATTAAAATGTAATAATAAAAGTAAAAATTGAGGACAGTTTAAAACACTTGAGAACCACTGAGAATTATTTCTATGCAAAAACGTTACATTATAGACATCAGACAATCATATTTTGTCCATTTGCTGTCCTTTTGTTTTTATCGGAACTTTGAACAAAATAGGGAGAGAAGAACCTGTGCAGTGTGTGTTACCAACTATACTAGTTACATATATTAAGTGCTATTAAAATACTTTTTAATATATTAATGTTTATATACATATATTGGCAAATTTGACAGACTATAACTAATAATAAAATGTATAAACTTAATAATAACATGTAATAAAAAATGGAATAATTTTGGATAGTTTAGAAACTTTTTGTGGTTTTATATATTTTTTAAACCAGACATGTTAGTAATATATATATATATATATATACGTTGTAGTTTCATATATAGAGATTCTATATAAAAAATAGTAATATACAGTAAATTAGCAGTCTTTGACAGACTATACCTAATAATACAATGTATACATTTAATAATAAATTCAATGTTTTTATTTTTTATTCATTAATATTAATATTTCAGTAATATTGCAATATAGTAATATATATATAT
>JAOUQV010000023.1:7596539-7610268 GCA_028565295.1 Aspidoras spilotus | reverse complement strand
GGGCTTTTCACACGCAACCATCTCTAAAGTTTGTAGAGAATGGTCTGAAAAAGAAAAAATATCCAGTGAGGGGCAGTTGTGTGGATGAAAATGCTTTGTTGATGTGAAAGGTCAGAAGAGAATGGACAAACTGGTTCGAGATGATAGAAAGGCAGCAATAATTCAAATAACCACTGATTACAACTAAGAAATGTAGAATACCATCTCTGTGGAAAGTATGACACAAAGTATTAAGGCAGTAATGAAGAAAACATTCAATAAGGTGTACCTAATAAAGTGGCTCGTGAATGTATATAAAATAGCCTGAATGGTTCATTTTGAATCAGTGAGTAAAACTTCAGTAAATCAATTAATAAATGCACAAATGCACGTGTATATTAGGACAGATCAAATCCCTGTGACTGCTCAGTGTTTGCTGTTTTTCCTGTAGATGGCGACATTGTTTGTAAAAATTTTTGAAGCCAGGGCCAGAACTCTTCTTTAAATATTTAACTGGCTATTCATTTCATTCACGCATTTATCTCCACTTTCATTTGTACTAATAAATCAAACAAGGGAAATGGCTTGACGTTTAAGACTATATTTACAGGCAACTCACACACACACACACCTCTGTTTAATACCTGTTTACCGGTTTGTGTGTGTGAGTTGCCTGTAAATATCTGTCTGGTGTCATTATTTATTCCACACGGAGATACAGTGGGCTGTTCTGTGTTTCTGGAAATTGTAAACTGATCTGGATCAGGAGTGAAGGATTCAGTACCTGGTAATGGGTCAAGGTTTCTACCTTTGGGATGCTTGGATTTGAAAACGTAAGCAGAATGTCAAAGCTACAGCCGTCATGAGCCCTCAGTAGTTCTTATAGCCTATTGTTCTGCATTTTGACGACTGTAACTACAACAGATGAGTCACTCCTGGGGCTGGCAAGAGCGAGAGAGTTCCGCTCACTGACACAATAAACAAACACACATACACATGGGGTCTGCTTTTCATTAAACTGAAGCCCACTGATGAGCTCGGCCACTTTTTCTATCTCACAATCATTTACAAAAGGAAGTTTCTTTATTATAAACCCCAAAGGAGGGAACTGAGGTGGATTTACACACACAATCACAGATCATATATATATATATAATGTAGCATATACTGTGTTTTAATCAACAAGTCAATTTAAAGTCGGATTTTACAAATAGTTTTCTTTAGTTCACAGTTTTTATTGACCCTGCACACATAAACTGATGTGTACTCCACAATTGTGTGTAAAACTTAATAATCAGGTTAAAATCGAAACCACTGACATCATCTGATCTAGAAAAGGATACGCTTTGACCTTTCTCTCAATAGAGGTAACGTCGCAAATCAAACTGAAATCATGGAATAAAAATAGAGAGTACGATGTTAAATATTCATACATTTTCTTCCCCCCTTTAACTCTGGGCACAAGGGCAGAACCTACCCTAGCCAGGCTACCAATCCATTGTAGGGCGCACACACAAACACACATTCACATACATATTCACACTAAGGGCCATCTATGAGACACCGATTAACTTAACATGCTTGCCTTTGTAATGTGGGAGGAAACCAGAGCACCCGTAAAAACACAAACACGGGGAGAATTTGCTCCATCTATCTATCCATTGTCTTTCACTTAATCTTCATAGGGTCGCTGGCCAGCCGGTGCCCATCCAGCAACTCTGGGCCTAAGACAGGGCACCACTGCATTGTAGGGCACATACAGTCACACACATTGGCACACTAAGGTCCACTTTAGAGACAACTTACTAACTAGCATGCATGCCTTTAGCAACCGGAGCACCTGGAGAAATCATGTGTGAACATGCCCTTGGAATATGCAAATTCCACACAGACATTTTGTTCCACCTGGGGATCGAACACCGGTCCTTCTTGCTGTGAGGTGACAGCACTAGACAATGCACCACCATGCCACCTAACAAATGAATTTATTGTGGTAAATATTAGTATTAGTAGTATAGGGTGGACCATCTATATGGATACATACATGTATCCCTATAAATGGCCCACTCTGTATATAAAAATATATTGTACTAATATTGTATCATTCTATATCACAACATCTTTTGGAAGAATGGTCAAAACTTCCCATAGACACATTCCTCAACCTTGTGGACAGCCTTCCATAATAGTTGAAGCTGTTCTAGCTGCAAAAGGTGGAACGATGTCATATTGAACCCTATGAATTAGCTCATATGTGAATCAAGGCAGGTGAGCGAATACTTTTGGAAATGTAGTGTATATTGTGGTGGCACAGTGGTGCATGGGTATTGTAAGGGAGGAATAAGAGGAAAACCAGAGCACCTGGGGCAAACACGAGTGAAAATTGGAAGAGCATGCAAACTCTAAACAGAAATTTCCCAAGTCTTCCCACCTGGGGATTGAACCCGGGTCCTTTTTGCTTTAAGGCAACAGCAATACCCACTGTCACCGGCCACAATGTTTAATATTTAATACTAAATATTCAAGACTTTTAGACCATTCTGTTGCTCATATATTAACATGAGACCTATATGTTATATGTTAAGAGCTGTTAAATGATATGCATATCATTATTATTTTTTTATGTGCATGATGTTTAGTTCTACATTATTATTTGTCAGTTGATGAAGCCGCTATCTTTCTCAGTTACATTTTTTTTTATTGAACAGACAGGTTTGGAGCTCAGTTAAATGACAAGCTTTTCAGAATATTCCCCTAGTAAGCTTTTGTCAAGCTCCTGGTGGGTGGCAGGATATAATTTCAAATAGCACTCTGTCTAACTCTACTAACCCTCTGACACATAAGTGCAGGTTGCTACGACTCAGCGGCCAGCCTGTCTCTCACTGAGCTGTTAAAGAGCTGCCCAGCATTTAACTTACTGATAGGCACCTGTGATAACCACATATATCTGTATAAACACCTGAGTGAGATCGTATGTCCCATAGCATGAATATGAATGAGAATGCACTTGCATTAAAAGGTACACTGAGTAGAATGTGTATGTTTTGTATGACAATTGAATGCTGATGGCAAGTTGTTATATCTGATGTCTGCAGAGGTGAGCAGCATTTTCTTATTCAAACTACCGACAAGACTTCCTTGAGTATCCCATTACTGCATTCCATGCTTCTTACCACTGGGAACTCTTCATATCGCTCCGACTTTATGGAAATACTGCAACCTTGAATTAGTCAGCCTTCTGTATAATTCTTCATTTAGAAGGGCTGTTGGTGCTTGCTGTGTTAATCATTTCTGCAGTATTTTACAACTGCCCACCTGCTGTTTTGTTTTTGTTCAAGTCTGATGCTGATGCCAGTGCCACTGTCCATGCTGCAATAAATACCAGCTATTAAAGTGTGGCTGCAAACGCGTCTAAAAAAGTTGGGACGGGGCAATAAGAGGCTGCAAACAATTGTAACTCATTAGGTAAATTGGCAATAGGTCATTAACATGTCTGGTTTTAAACAGAGCATCTTGGCAGTGGCTCGCAGAAGTAAAGATGGGAAGAGGATCACCAATCCCCCTAATTCTGAAACAAATAGTGGAGCAGTATCAGAAAGGAGTTAGACAGTATAAAATAGCAAAGAGTCTGAACATATCAACTACAGTGCATAATATCATTAAACGAATCTGGAAGAATCTCTGTGCATAGGGTTAAGCCCGGAAAACCATACTGGGTGCCTGTGATCTTCAGGCTTTAAGACAGCACTGCTTCACATAGAGGCATGCTTCTGTATTGGAAATCACAAAATGGGCTCAGGAATATTTTCAGAGAACATTATCTGTGAACACAATTCACGGTGCCACCCGCCGTTGCCAGCTAAAACTCTATAGTTCAAAGACAAAGCCATATCTAAACAACGCTGACATTTTCTCTAGGCCAAGGCTCATTTAAAATGGACTGTGGCAAACCGGATAACTGTTATGGTCGGACAAATCAAAACCATCAATGCTAAAAGTTATATCCAGGTTCTAGAAAAACATATGCTCCCGTCCAGACAACATCTCTTTTAAGGAAGACCTTGCATTTTCCAACATGACAATGCCAAACCACATACTGCATCAATTACAGCATCATGGCTGTGTAGAAAAAGTGTCCGGCCACTGAACCCTTACCCATAAAAAACATTTGGTGCATCATAAAATGGAAGATACGACAAAAAAGACCTAAGACTACATTAGACAAGAATTTGTTTTAGTACTAGATCCAGTAGATGTGTATTTTTTAAGAATTCTGCATTATTGTAACAGGATGCAATGAATTTTTTATTTCCAAATATTAATTTACCTGCAAAATACACAATACATTCCAAAACAGACCACATTTCAAAAATTCTCCAAGCTGCTATGAAACTTACTTAATAATCTACTTATAAAACTGCACAAATTTTACCATGGACCAGTGTTTAAATAAAAACAAACACCAGTGACTTCCTTCTATTTGGTTCTAAATTACTATAACATTTTATAACGTTTACTCAATAATCAGAGTTCTTAAATAAAACAAATAAACATCTCTAACAAATTTAGTACTAAAACAAATAGGTGCCTAAGACTTTTGCACAGTACTCTATATACATATACAGTTTTAGAGTCTTTTCCTAGACTCTAAAATGTGCCATGGAATTAACTTCTAGTTATGTGGTTTCCTCTGTGTGGTTTCCGCTTCATGAAACCAATGTCATGGCACTGACACATTCAGGGAAGGAGAAAGAAGGAAAGGTCTAGCCATTGCCAGTTGCTTTAAAGAACATGTAAAATTAAACCCTTGCTCTCTGCCAAATGTCAACATTTAGAAAGTTATGATTTTTCAAAAGGCTTTAAAAGAGATTATTCTCTTTGGGGGTTATAAGCACTCAGTCCCTAAGCCAAGATGAAGAAGCAGAATCATAATATATTAAATGATGTAGATGTACAATATATTCTGGAAAAAATCCCACTTTCAGCTGTCATTTAATTGAAGAGGGTTGTTACCGCTAAGGTTGACATGCTAACTCGACTCTTAACCTGTGTTCAGCTGACCCCTGACTCATATTCTTTGCTTTTGCTCTTTATCCCACCCCTCCACCAATTACCTGACCTCTCTGTCAGAGGCTGTTATTGTTAAAAGCTCTTTTTGCGTTCTGGGAAGACTATGTACTAAACACCAGTGTATACTCTCAAACTGGTGTTTTGATGGAAGCTGTTAAGCAGGTCTGAGGACTGTATAAGTAGGCCCCTTTGGTTCTTTAAAGAAAAGTTTCCAAACCACAGTGAATGGATATTATAGGGATGAATTAGGGGTTCAGACGGGGGTTCCATCACCTTTGCATGGAAGTCAAACAGATCATGACTTCTGAAGCAAGCCTGTCGATCATCAGAACAAAAATGGACGCAGGTCTGTCAGTCATTTAAGAACAATGATAGACAAACCATGTGGATTTATAAAACTCCAGAATACTGACTGTGCACTTATGATTTCTTATTATATTACAGTGATCTTATAAGGGACTCTTAGTGGTGATGGTTTGAGTGCCCTCACTATACAGGTCAGGAAGACCAAACTTGGCAACCAAAGCCAGGATGACAATACCTGTCAGTATTTGGCCCGTTTTCTTTAGATAGCCAGTTATCTCAGTGCGTTCAGTGACCTCCACTCCCAGCTTCCAGTTCTGTTTGTTTGGAGACCTGGAAAGGTTTTGGTGGGGCTTCATAATGAAGATTTGCGCTCAGTCAACCGTTGGACAGCTCAGTTGGAGTTGAGAGGAGCAGGGCCCATGGCAGGCCCTAAAAGACCCACACTGCTGAATCCACTGGCCCGGAAAACACTTTACCAGATGTTTCAAAGGTGTTAATTATACCAGATTCTGTCAGAGCTATAGAAAAATTGTGACATCTCCTTACACTCTCTACACAGCCTGTATGCAATTAAGCATTTTAAACTACTTCTTGAGTAACCTTGTCAGTGGATTTGCGGGCAATAATAATGTACTCCTCATGCTTTTGTCTCTGTTTTGCATGTTATTCTTGGCTGTTTCTCATGTCTTTGGAATGAAGTGTGTATAGACCCCTATAGACATACGTGGGAAGCCACCATATTTATTTTACGTATGTTCAATCTAAAGACAATTTATAATTTTTTTTTTTTACCATTTCTTTTGCATTAGGCATAACCTTCTGAATGTTACTTTCATACAGACTATTGGACTGTTGTTAATTTTTTTAAACACTGTGACATAGACAATCAGCTAGAAGACCTGAAGTTTAAGTCGCTTCCGTGAGGCTTATTCTTGGGGAGAAGCTTGTCATCAATCCATCAACCTGTTTTATTTACCTGTTGTCATCAATGCGGAACAAGCTGTGTCTGACGTGGCTAAAAAAAAAAAGACAGCACAACATATTTCATTGTTGAGAAACAGACGAAGATAATCATAATTTAAAGCAAGTGCTCAGTAAGAAGAAACATTTGTTTAACTAAGTTACAGGTCAATAGATGCTTGAATAAAATGTTCAGTCCCCCCCCCTTCCATTTTGTCTGGTTTAAGCTGTTCTTTGTGGTTTTTTCATTGTGTGTGTAATTTGAAAAACAAACCGCTTGTATGGCGCTTCATGAATAAAGAATAGGCTGTGTTTTTCTTTACTGCCTTCTGGCACAGGTGGGTTTCTCTAAGGGGAAATGGGGAGCCTGTCAAGCCCACCTCCAGTGTCAATCACTGCACAGTAAAATATAAAGGGAAACTATAAGAGAGATCGTCTCTCAATCATGCTTCTTGCTCAACTCTTCTTTCAGCCTGGTGCTCTGGCTGTTGGCTGAGTCAACTGGGATGGCACATGGTGTCTGATGGCAGGGCCAAGAGAGGAGGAGGAAGATGGTAAAGAAAAGGGGAGCTTTTAAGTCATCTCAGTGCCACCACTAGTGATGCGCTCCTACCCTCAAGACGTTGAATCTTGTGTATCTGGCAGACATGTCTCTGCTCCTCCTTGCCAGCCCCTGACAGGTGACAAAATCAAAAGGTCATGTCACTTTGAACTGGCAGCTTTTGTTGCCCTACTGATTTCCCCCGTGCCAATGTGGCTCAGAGTTGCTCAAAGATGAGGTTTAAAGCAAGTAGTGAATCAGATTTGGCAGCTCCTTACACTTCACCTCTGTGAACTTTTGTACCTGGGATTTTTCTAACAATGTGGATGATCTGCACATCTTTGTGATGGCTGCTGCTGTTGTTGATGCAGCTGTGTTTCTCACTGGCAGAGATTTGTTTACAGAACACTGACAGTGTTTTTGAGGCATCCTTAGGGCTTATACCACGCTACAGATTACAGTAGAATGTAAGCCATGGGATGAAAAGCTATGATGAGGCTTCTTATTTGTCTACAAGTATATAACCCTAGCCTGTTTCTGCAGTGTTGTGCAGTGCTAAACCAGCACTACTTTGTTTTTATTGTTTTCCTTGTAAAGCACAGGTCTAAAGTGACATTTCTGCACAGAACAGCTCTGGGCTTAACTGTATGTTACTTAGCCTTTTTATATCCCTTAGCATACATAACTGTATTATGCAGTCATGTTTGATTGACAAAAACAATGTTTATTCTTCCACTTAATCAATAAGTTGTCCAATTAGTGCTAGTCTCCTCTCAATCTGCGTCTTCTGCCAGGAGCACCAGTCTTTGACTTTAGCCTCTGCAGGGTCAAGCTAGAGTCAGCCAACATTGGCATGAGCACAAGCCCTCTCTTTGACCAGCAGTGCTCTGACAGCCTATGAAGAGACTGTGCTGGAGGTGCTCCGGCGAGAGTCCTTATCAGCCTTCCAGGCCTGGGCTCTCCCGGGTCCCCCGATCCACATGCTGCATACAAAGAAGGACCATGCCCTGAGCAGATGCAGACGCTAGAGATGTCTTCTATTTCAAAGAGATGCGAGAGGAGGGGAAGAGGGTAAAAAAAATGAAAGTATATATCTTCATGTCGGACGAGTTGTCTGGCTTGGGCGTCTATTCCCGGCACACCTGTCATGGTGAAGGTTAGAATTAAAAGCACAGATAGCACAGTTCTTTCTTTGCTGATAGTGAAAGAGAGAAAAAGTGCATTAACCCGAAAAGATGGATGTCACAGAGTAGAGTTGCGGATAGAACCAGTACTAGCTGAAAGGCCAGACTGCAGACTCTCAGTGACTGTCAGTAAAAGACCCACTGACTGATTCATGACCTTGTTTTTTCTCTCAAAACTGCTTTTTTCTCGTCGTCAATGATTGCTAAATGCTCAATTTGCACAGAGTGATTGATTGTCTTCTACTCTCAAATAATCGAGACTAGCCTCTACTTAACCCTGCTATTGAAACCACATTAGTCTGGTAGATTTGTACAGCCTTTAGCACAATGCATCATCAGTTCACTCCGAACACTTCCTCCATCTCTTCCTGAACCTTTCTTTTGTTTTTGCCTCTAGCAGCATTTACATAAGAGGCTTATGGCAGCATGCACACTGCCTTTTAGTCAAGACAAAGGAACAAAAGCTATTGTTTTCTTAGTAACACATTTTTGACACAGAACACTCATGTATGTAGAAAGTAAAAAAACAAGGAAATTTGTCTTTTAAATAAATGCAGTCATGGGGAGGGTTTAAGGTATTTGTAGAAATTGCCTTATGTAAATAGCCTTCACATAACCTTGAAGCTTTTGATATGTGATTGACAAGATGAGCCTGAAGAAGAGAAATAACGATCTGTGCATGTTCCCTCCTCCGGCTATGAAAATAGGCATGTGATATAAACCCTTTCGGGCTCCCAGGGGCCTTACATGCTTGATGGAGTGTTTTCAATTGACCAAGATAAACTCTTTATATATCTGCCAACACATTGCCTGATATTTGTCCCTGAATATTTGTAGAAGATCTTCCAGCTTTTCCATATGTCAGAAAGTATGTGAATTATTAATCCATTTAAATGATCAAAAGAGATTTAATTTCTTTTGCTTATTGACCAGGCATTAAAGTATAGTAGGTGTTATCTCACTTAAAATGCTCATTTAAAATACATCACATGAAAAAACACCTCTTTTATTATTAATCTGGCTAAAACAATTGTACTATTTCAATATTTTATGGTCTATTGTATATATGATTGTTCATAAATATTTAGGAAAGGGATGATCTGATTCCCTCTGGTTGCTCATGTTTCTGAACTATCAAGTGGCTCCACATCCAGCAACAATCATATATAATCAGATTAACATATCTCTATGATATCAATAAAATAAAAAACTGTCACAGACCCAAATATCTTTGAATACCTGATGTAAACTGGAAAGATTTGGGGTTAGGGTTAATGTTAGGTATTAGCTAAGAGTTATGGTATTTCATTTTAAAAGTATGCAGCTCTCAATTGAGAAGACCCGAGTGTATGTCTGTTTAAAAGCGAAGTAGCACTGACTTCATAGAGTGAGGCTAAATCTGATTGGACAGGATAGTTGTTGGTCTTGGATCAGTTGGGTAGATGTAGCTCCAGGAAAAAGAGCGATTAGAGGCAGTTATTTCATGCTTTAGAGAAGCGAAGGAAAAAAAAAATGAACCAAGGTTGCACAGATTTTTCATACTTTTGTAATTATTATAATAAGCAGATTTTTTTCACTAATACTAATATTAATATTAATAACTATTATATATTGGCTCTTTGCTTATTCCATGAGCACCATTTACATCCTCTAATGTACATCACCTAACTGACATGTTCGACTGCATGACCAATCTTTGCCAATATTTCTTGACTCCATGGGGGATGCCAGCATTTAGACTAACTCATTTTAGCTGCTTAAATGGTTTTGCTATGTGAGGATGATATTGTTTTTAAGGATAATAATGTGCCCAAATATTTCATAAAGAAATAAGTGGCTCTTGGTGCTGAACCCAAGTCCACTACACCTTCTATTACCCGCATTTGAAAATCTATACACAATGAATGCCTAGTGTTTTATGTCGTGAAATCACTATTAACAGGAGAGCATGGTTTGTTCAATGGCATCCTGATTGTCTGTGCATACATGTGTGTATAACTGAACAAAGCTTATTTGATACTTACAATCAATCGTTAACAATGAAACCTCTATGAATACAACTTTTTCAAGGTTTTTCACATCCAGTTCCTTACAGCAGATTATAGAGTGGAAAAATAATTTGTCCTCAACATCTGGCTGTTCCGCTGTGCTAAACAAGAGAGCATAATTAACCTCTGTAGCCTGGATAATATTTCTTCACCCTGCATTCTCATGACTGCAAAGTACACTTACAATTCAACATGCATTTATTTTAGATTGTTAATGTGAGTCCTTATTGGCCTTCATGTTCATCACTTTTCTTTATTATTTTGTGTTTTTAATAACATTTCAGTAGCCATACATTTGGTTGAAGGGGTTGGAGGACGCTTTGCTTCGTTCACTGATGCATGTATTTTACCACCGTTAAAGTTTAACCGCATGCTCAAAACCTCATGAACTGAGATAAGGGGCTTCAAAGTAGGACGATGCTCTAAAGCTTTATATTTAGTCAAAAAAAATTTTTTATGAATGTATTAATTCTCATCATAGTGCACATGAAATTGATTCTTATATGTTTCTGTCTTTTTCACGCTTATCAGCAAGCAGTGGAGGATTTGCTAGAGGGTGAGGATGAGGACTTTGACAGAGATGACAAGGTAATTATCACTAGCAGGGACATGCAGTTTGTGGTCTGGTGAAGATTCATGGTTAGGTGACTGGAAAAACAAAATATTAGTAAATGCTTCTGGATTGTATGTGTAGAAGTATGTATGTGTCAGTGTTTTCATTTTAAAATATTAAGCTTGTAAATATATTAAATTACTTATTTATAAAGCGCTGTTCAAAATGGAACATTGCCACAAAACAGCTTTACAGAAATATAGTATATAGTGTAAATATAAAAATTAAATATGGTTCATTTTCCCCAATGTTCAAGCGGGGTGGTAACAGAGGCAAAGAAAAACTCCCTGAGATGACAAGATGAAGAAACCTTAACAGAACCAGATATATATTATAATATTGTATTATATATAAAGAAAGAATAGTAATTTTAGAGAATATTTTATAAAAGTCTTTTCTT
This sequence comes from Aspidoras spilotus, assembly GCA_028565295.1. Lineage (NCBI taxonomy): Eukaryota > Metazoa > Chordata > Actinopteri > Siluriformes > Callichthyidae > Aspidoras > Aspidoras spilotus. Next base: position 7,599,167 of record JAOUQV010000023.1, on the reverse strand, counting down.
GCTGAAATTGAACATTTCCAGATCAACACAAATAGCTCAAGTCACCAGCTGTGGGTTTTCATTTCAAACTAAAAGCCCCAATGGTCCAAGGAACCAATAAGACTCTACTTAAATTGACCATGTTTGAAAGTTCTAGTGTTGAGCTTCCAATATTAGTTTGTGTCATTGAAAGGTCATTGATAACAGGGTGGCTGCATGGGAAGACCAAGCCAATGCTTGTGACTGGTATTGTAGTGGAAGATAGTTCATTAACTGAGTGAATTGAAATGTTTTGTCTTTGTAAAAATGTTAAATTCTTTGTATTCTTATAAGGCTGTGTGTAAATTTGAACGATGATGTGAACCTGGCTTACAGTATATCATGTTTGTTTTATTATATTTATCATAATACGATGTCCTGGTCAGTGATCATTTGCTTTGGCTGATGAGCAAACACACATTAGTCACAGCTACACAAAAAAATCACAAAATACATTTGACTCTTGACGTTTAAGTAAAAGAGGAGCTACAAAGCACTTCAAGAACATTCTATTATTTGTTCATTCATTTTCTTTTGCCTAATCCTCAGAGGGTCATGAGCAAGGCCATGCCCACATAGCAAATCTGGGTGCAAGGGCAGAAACAAGCCCAGACATAGCGCCAATCCATCATAGGGTACATTAATGGTAATTTTCAGAATTGATCTCAGGGATAAAACCTGGGTCCTTTTTTTCTGAGGCGACAGCACTACCTACTGTGCCCACGTGTCCCTAACTTCAAGAACATAAACTACAAAACCTACTCTATACAAAATCTCTTTTAACTATTGTTTACTCTTCTAGCCTCCAATGTCTCATTTTAGATGCATACAGATTTGGAAGGGGATTCTTCTGTATTTCTTTTCTCATTTCCTGTTCCCCGTTCCACTAATTTGTCTTACACATTCTTAATTATGACTGCTCCGGCACTGTCCTATTCCTTCAAAAGTGGTTCATTTTAAGGGTGAACGAAATATGGGCAATGTCTCTCACCCCCACTCTCTCCCTCTCTCACTTAGACACTTGTGACCCTGCACTCTCATTATTTCTTCTGTTTGCTCAAACAGTAAAATATTAAGGTCAGGTCAGTGGAGGCCCTTTTTTACTGGAGGAAAGTTTCAGTGTAAAAAAAGGATGAATAAATGTGCCAAGGCCTCATTTTAATTGAACCTGAAGCACATGTTGCAAGTATGTGCAATATGTCCCAGATGTTTTAGCCAAGTCTTGTACTTGGCTCTTCCCCACCCTGCACCAGGCAGCTATTAGCTGCATAACCTTTGGCCCTGGGGCTAAATGGGGTATTACGTGGCAAAAAAGTGGAGCACCTGCTTCCTGTTGGACCTTGGAACCCTCACAGGCAGGGACTGCTTCGTACATGTGTTTTTACTTAGCGGATTGTTGGGCGGTCGTGAAAAATGTCTTTCTTCTCAACCTGTGTAGATATTAGCAGCATACTCTCAGTGAAAGTCTAAATTCAAGGCTAATTGATGGGGACACCTGAGTTGTTAAACTGGATCAGACACCTGGAGAAGGAAAGGAAAAAAGAAAACAAATGTAATATCCAGCAGCTCCTTCTACATTTATCAGACATAATTTTTTGACTAAACACCTGTACAAGTGAAGTGAATAATCTATATCAAACCTAGACATTTAGATTTGTAGCAATAGATGACACTTTTCTGTTCGTCCAGATGTGGAATTAAAGTCAATGAGTCTATCTAAACTCATGTATATGTTGCCTACATAATATATTGCTTTATTAAGCCAATAACCCAACAGGGCCCCTTTTTATTCACTTGCCTGCAAAGGTTTCTCACAATACACATCGAAGTGAAAATGAAGTCGTTTCATCCTGCCAAAGGGCGTACTCTGTGCTCCAACATCACATGAGTAGGCCATGTGTTTCTTGAATTATCCTCATCCCTGCTGTGTGCCAAGATCATGCCAATGTTTGTGTCTGTGTGTGCATGCATATTGTGATGAAAAAGCCTGTCTCAGGAGAACACACTGTCTCCACCAAAGACATCATCAACCAGTATAATAACAGCCGAAACATCTTTAACACCTGCTCCGCCAAACTAAAGTAAACACACAGACGGAATGGCAGGTAATTACCCAGGTGATAATGAGCTTTGCCTCGCACCACAGTGTTATTGTTAAACCTCACCAAATACATATGTGTGGATTTAAGTAGGAGCGATGGGGCTCAGCGCTAGGAGACTAAGGCTAATAGTCAATATGGCAGCACAGCTGTGTTGCAGTTGTGTGCATCTGCAATTTGCCCCAAGGGTCAATGGGTCATATTAATTGTGTGTCTTGTAATAAGGATGTTGATTTTGAACAGTGAAATTGATAATATTTTTGTATTTTGAGCAGTATCTGTCTGTCTTTCTATAATACCTACCTACATTACTATATATACAGGGGTTAGACAATGAAACTGATATACAATACAGCGTCAATTTGTCTTCTCAAGCCTAATGACACATACAAGTCTTGCACAGTGGTCAGAGGCATTTTAAGCCATTCTTCTTACAGGATAGTGGCCAGGTCACTATGTGATGCTGGTGGAGGAAAACGTTTTCTGACTTGCTCCTCCAAAACACCCCAAA
>JAOUQV010000023.1:7521139-7532251 GCA_028565295.1 Aspidoras spilotus | reverse complement strand
TAGAGGTGGTCAATAAAACTTGCTAAAGTACAAATTGAGGGAGGAAACCAGAGCACCAGGAGAAACACGCTCAAACACTGCGCCACCGTGCCACCTACAATTAATGTATTTCGAACGAAAATGTAAATTAAAGCTGTTACGTAATTACAAGTAGTCAAGTTTCACCGGTGACTCGATTTGACTGAGTTACAGAATTGAAGTCAGGAAGTATAATGTCATTTCGAATAGTTTTCATTACAACTCAATTGTCACTAGTCAAAATGTTCATTCATCTTGATATCAATAATTCAGTTTCCAATATGTGGAAATGTTCATTATACTGTCTAGCTCAATAGGTTCCAATATTACAGATATGATCATTTAAATTCTAGATATATAAATTAAAATTCTGACTAATCAAAATGAATATATTAATATGTTGGCCCTAGGCAGCATGGAGGCGCAGTGGGTAGTGCTTTCATCTCACAGCAAGAAACTGGGTTCGATCACCAGGTGGGATAACTCCTGACATTTCTGTGTAGAATTTGCATGCCCGGGTGGGTTTCCTCCAAGTGCTCCCCAACTTGTGTAATATATATGTAACCTTGTGCATGAATATAGGTAGCACGGTGGCGCAGTGGGCAGTGCTGTTGCCTTATAGCAAGACAAACCCTGGTTTGATCATCAGGTTTGGATGACTCCTGACATTTCTATGTAGAGTTTGCATGTCGGGGTTTGTTTCTTCCAAGTGATCCAGTTTCCTCCCACAGTCCAAAAAATGCAGCATGGTAAATTTAAAGATATCACAATGCCTCTGACTTGTGTAATATATATGTAACCTTGTGTATGAATATAGGCCCTAGCAGTGGGTAGTGCTGTTGCCTTATAGCAATAAGAACCTTTGTTTGATCCCCAGGTAGGACGGTCGAGAAATATCTTTGATGAGTTGTTCTCTCGGTGCTCGCACAAGTTTTCTCTGGGTGGTCCAGTTTGCTCCCGTATTCCAAAGACATGCATGCTAGCTTAATTGGTGTCTCTAAAGTGCCCCTTAGTGTGTGACTGTGTTTGTGTGTGTGTGTGCCCTACGATAACTTAACATCTGTCTAGGGTTGTTCCTGCCCTTGCGCCCAGAGTATATAATGTATAAATTTGTGATATATATATATATATATATATATATAAAACCTTGTTCCTGTAAACTAGCCATTGATGGTAACATGATGTTAAATAAATAAACAATAGATTAGATTAGATTAGATTAGATTAGATTAGATTAGATTAGATTAGATTAGATTAGATTAGATTAGATTAGATTAGATTCAACTTTATTGTCATTGTGCAGAGTACAGGTTCAGAGCCAATGAAATGCAGTACCAATACCAATCATTTTGATTTTGTATTAATGTTATAAAAGTAATTAATCCCTTTCAACATGTAGATAGGTATGTACTTACAAACCCGATTCCAAATAAATTGGGATAAAGTACACATTGTAAATAAAAACGGAATGCAATGATGTGGAAAATTTAAGAATTAAATATTTTATTCAGAATAGAATATAGATGACATATCAAAAGTTTATACTGAGAAAAATTATCATTTAAAGAGAAAAATTAGGTGATTTAAAATTTCGTGACAACATCACATCTCAAAAAACTTGGGACAAGGCCATGTTTACTACTGTGAGACTTTTCCTTTTACAGTCTGTAAACGTCTGGGGACTGAGGAGACAAGTTGCTCAAGTTGAGGGATAGGAATTTTTACTCATTCTTGTCTAATGTAGGATTCTAGTTGTTCAAGTGTCTTAGGTCTTTTTCATTGTATCTTTCGTTTTATGATGCACCAAATGTTTTCTATGGGTGAAAGTTCAGTCCCCGGACCCTTATTCTACGCAGATATGATACTGTAATTGATGCAGTATGTGGTTTGGCATTGTCATGTTGGAAAATTCAGGGTTTTCCCTGAAAGAGATGTCGTGCTCTGAACCCTGGATATACCATTCAGCATTGATGGTGTCCTTCCACAAGCACTAATGCAACCCCATACCATCAGAGATGCAGGCTTCTGAACTAAGTGCTGATAACAACTTGGGTCGTCCTTCTCCTCTTTAGTTCGAATGACACAGCGTCCTTATTTCCATAAAGATCTTCAAATTTTGATTTGTCTGAACACAGAACAGTCTAAGGGCCCAAAGATCACAAGCACCCAGTGTGGTTTTCCGGCCTTGACCCTTAAGCACAGAAATTCCTCCAGCTTCTCTGAATCTTTTGATGATATTATGCACTGTAGATGATGATATGTTCAAACTCTTTGTCAAACTCCTTTCTGATGTCGCTCCACTTATGTCGGCACATAATTATGGGGATTGGTGAATCTTTTCCCATCTTTACTTCTGAGAGCCGCTGCCATTTCAAGATGCTCTTTTTATACCTTTGTTAATAGTCTTTGATATGTTGTCTATGTTCTATTGTGAATACAATATCAGTTTTCACATTTGTAAACTATTGCATTCTGTTTTTATTTACAATATGTACTTTGTCCCAACTTTTTTGGAATCGGTTTGGATTATTCTTACTAGTGAAAAGGAAATGACTTGATTTTTTTCCTTCCAGCTTTTTCATTTTAAGGGTCGCAATAATGGTTCAGCTGTCTCCATCTAACGCTGCCCTCTGTATCATCCTCTTTTACACCTACCAATTTCATGTCCTCTCTCACCACATCTAAAAACCTCATATTAAGTCTGCTCTTCTCCTGTTGCCTGGCAGCTCCATCTCCAATGTCCTACCAATATAAGTATCAGTTATTAAATTACAGCTTTCTGAAGTTATGCAGTGTAATATTCAACATGGCTGAACTGATATCTTTATTAAAATTAGTTTCCAGCACTCTGTCATACTTGGTAAAAGTTAGTTTTGTGGTAATTAATAAACGCTGCTGATTTGCTTTTCTTAAAATCACCTTCTTCTAAGAGCAAAAACAATGGTTAAACTGACTATCCTCCACAGCCAAACTTTCAAGTAGAATATTTGCCTTTATGCTGTACTGGACCTTTTCCCAAGGGCATGTGTACACTTTGTGAAGATTCCTTCTTTGAAACGGGATGCTTTTATGTGTTTGAGATGAAATATTTTTTTTCCCGCTCTTTTTTGCAGGCAGAGGAATGGAGCGGTGGGGTGACTCTCCACATGACCATGCTTTCGTGGAGCTGCCGATACCGAGCATGCCGAGTATATCGAGTGATGGGGACTTCCAGGTCCTGATCCGTGAAACCGAGGAGAAGCTGAAACTCAATGCCTTCTGGTCAGTGACTTGGGCAGTCACATGTCTGCTTCTATCGTTTTGCTTGCTTAAAAGCAAACTTGAACTTTCTCTATTAGTTCAGTGGCCTGGGGGTTGTCTGGCTATCTTTCCCTCACCTCAAGGTCTGTCCGTGTCACAGCACACAGGTTCTTTTACATGTTTTCAATCCCTACATATGCACACATACTGTACATATCCATTACAGACAATACACATTCCAAACTTAAACTCTCAATTAGATTCTGTGCTTTTGCATCTGTTTGCTCAATGCTCATTCTCTCTCTCTCTCTCTCTCTCTCTAACTCTCTCTTACTCACACACACACATAGGCACACACAAACACACACTGCAAATCTCTGCTGTGTATCTTCAATAGAAAAAAAAACTCTTATTGCTTTAGACTTGAGTCTAAATTTGATGAAACCAGTTGCATCTACACTTGTTCTCATTCTCGAATAGCTAAAATACTATTAACATTGAGACTAGATGATTAATTGAGACTTAATGAAAAGCACGCCACTTCACCTGAAATCAATAATCTCACACACATGCTTTAAATGTACTCCTGGATCCGTGCCTCTTTGCCGTTTTTCCACCCCAGTGCTCTGATAAAGAGGTCTCTCTATTAAACATGGATGCTTTGTTTTGAGTGAAGGACATATTGAAGAGTGCTCCCTAAATAAAGGATGTTATTCTCTGGCTTTTCATGCATCATGCACCAGATGAATCTCATGTTCTGAGATAACTTTTGGAGGACATAGCTCTTTTGACCAGAAAGGACATACACATAATTTTGTAGTTTCCACTTCCCACCTTTGCACTCTTGCACTTCCTTTACTACTTTTCCATCCAAGTCATGATAAAAAAATATCCGAACAAAGCCTACTTACTACTTTTTCACCCATTTCCACCAATGTCTTTCTGTCTAGTCTGGGCCATCTACTCCAAATGGAAAAGTAATAATCAAATATACCATGTCTTGAAATAAACGCCTTTGGCTGTGTACTTTAAGGACTATTACCCAAGACCAGGCAGTTTATGCCTCTCTCAGCATTAAAGGGTTATTTTGTGTTCTTGGGGTAAGGATTCAGAGCATGGCAAGAACCATATAATGGAGACCCAGAGAAACTGATCTGAGAGGACACAGAGAGCAGAACTAGTTAGTGACACAAATGCATTGGTTTGGTTCTCTGAAAACCAGGGTGGGCTGTGCACCTAGCTAATTTAATAAACTGAGCAGGTATATCATGGAAGAAAGAGGGCATAAAGCAAAAAGAAGGAGCACATATAGTCCCCACTTTCATGCAGTGCTCCAAGCTATTTATGGGTCAGTGTAACTGGTCTGCTCCAGGATGTACGAGATTTGTGCCATAATTGAAGGCGATTAAGATAGGCCTCTGAACAGACCCAGCTCTCACAAATTGAAACGCTGTTATCCATTACGTTTCATCAACTTGGACGCCAAGCGAGGCCACCTGCGATGAGAGGGATTGTAATGACATGTCAGCCAAGGAAGCAAGGCGCCATGTTTCACCCGCTCAGGAAACGACTTTCCATAGATACCTGCAGCACCGTGACATCTCTCACAATCTCATATAAGTATGTGTGCACAGACATGGTGTTTTATCCTGACAAATAAGCCATGGTGCTTGGCGCTGGACGATACTAAGTATGCCAGATCTGGAGTCGCTGGGATCTGCTTACAGGTTTGTGCTTTCCTCTGAGGAGAACGAAGGGCTCTTTGATAGCACTTAGATAGGCTATTTGTTTCCTGGCCACATGGATAGGTGCTCACTGAAGCCGGGGCTTATTTGAAAGGGATCTTTTTCTTTCCCTCGCTCTTTCCTCCACCCCACCTCCTTTTTTGCTCTACCTCCTGGAGCGCGACAGGCCCGTGGCCCACCCACACTAAATTAATTTTGACAAGGAACTTAAGATAATGTCAAAGCGTTGACTAATCAGTGGATTGGGTTTCTGTAAGGCATGGAGCTGTGAAACATGCCATCATGCCTAATGAAAGACTACCATTGCTGCTTTTTCTCCCTCTCCCTCACCTGCTAGTCACGTCTTCTCCGCTTGGAGATGAAAACCCATTAAATTCTCAGGGAAAATGATTGACATGTGGACAGAGCAAAAAGAGCACACGGCGGGGCTTAAAGGAACTTTTTCTCTCCTCATCTATTTTCCTTTAGTTCTGTAGTCCTATACTTCCTCTTCTTCCTTTGTTGGCTTTGGTTTCTGAATCTGGCTCCATCAAGTATTTTATTACATGTGTCTGTAAAGGCATTGTCTGTCTTCCTTGTTTGCTTGTTTTCTGACCTTTTTTTCTCTTATGCCCTCAGTCTAAAATGTGATGGCGTTAATCCTAAATGGCTGATTGATCTGGAGGTTGTTAGCGTTCCTCTGTAGCAGAGGTCACACACTGGGGTTACATGGAGGATCAGGCTTCCTGCACGCACTTAATCAAACTGGAAATCCGACTATAGTGTGGCCAGTAGAAAAGAAGAGGAAGTGGAGTAATTGTTAGAATTACTTTAAGTCTCTGGAGTGTTTTCTATTCGGGTCTTTCAGTCCAGGAAACATCAGCATTATGATGTTCAGATTAAATAAAAAAAAAATAAAAATGAAATGAAAAAAATATCGAAATAAATAAATAATTATTTTTAGCCTCATCCTCTTAACTATCTGGATAGTACAGTACTTTTAAAAAATCTTGCTTTCCTTGTACAGAATTTGCTGATATTGTATTCCCAATAGAACATAGACAACGTATCAAATGTTGAAAGTGGGACATTTTGAAATATTATGATAAATATTGGCTCATTTTAAATTTCTTGACAGCAACACATCTCAAAACAGTTGCGACGGGGCAATAAGAGGCTGGAAAAATTTAAGGTACACACTCATTAGGTCAATTGGCAGTAGGCCATTAACATGACTGGTTATAATAAGAGCATCTTGGAATGGCAGCAGCTCTCAGAAGTAAAGATGGTAAGAGGATCACCAATCCCTAATTATGCACAAACAAATAGTGGAGCGATATCAGAAAGAGTTCAACAGTGTAAAAAGTTTGAACGTATCATCAGCTACAGTGCATAATATCATCAAAAGATTCAGAGAATCTCGAAGAATCTCTGTGCGTAACCATCAAGATCGGAAAACCATACTGGGTGCCTGTGATCTTCGGGCCCTGCATCACATACAGGCATGCTTCTGTATTGGAAATCACAAAATGGACTCAGGAATATTTTCAGAGAACATTATCTGTAAATATAATTCACAGTGCCATCCGCCATTGTCAAAGAAGAAGCCGTATCTAAAAAAGATCTAAAAGCGCATTTTCTCACAGGCAAGGCTCATTTAAAATGGACTGTGGCAAAATGGAAAACTGTTCTGTGGACAGTTAGGCAAAATTCTAAATTCTTTATGGAAATCAGGACGCTGTGTCATTCGGACTAAAGCGGAGTAGGACGAACCAAGTTGTTATCAGCGCTCAGTTAAAAAGCCTGCATCTCTGATGGTATGGGGTTTTATTAATGCGTGTGGCATTCGCAGCTTACACATCTGCAAGAACACTATCAATTATGAAATGTATAGCCAGGTTCTAGAGCAACATATTCTTCTATGTTGTATTCTAAATAAAATATAGAATTTTGAAACGTCCACATCATTGCATTCTGTTTTTATTTACAACTTGTACTTTATCCTAAGGTTTTTGGAATCGGGTTTGTACTTTTAAATCTGCATTTACCCACAGACAATTACGCAAAATAAGTTACGGTAATATAAAAAAGTAAAGTAGGGTGGCACGGTGCAGTGGGTAACTCTGTCTCTTCATAGCAATAAAGCCCAGAGTTTGATTCCTGTGTGGAACGATCTGGGAAGATTTATGTGTGGATTATTCATGTTCTTCCCATGTTTGCACTGGGTTTTCCCGGTGCTCCGGTTTCCTCCCACATACCTTGTGTGTTAAGTCTCTAAAGTTACCTGTAGCGTGTGAATGTGTGTGTGATTGTGTGTGTCTGTTTGTGTGTGTATGTATGTGCTTGTCTAGGCGCCCAGAGTTACTGGATGGGTATCGACTTGCTCGCCACCCCTTGTCGATTAAGTGGGAGATGATGAATGAGTGTTAGTAAAGTACACAATATCTTTATAAAAGGGCAAGTATAAACAAAAATAAATGAAGAAGGCTGCTTGGTTTTGCACAAGTTAGGGGCAAATGTGACAGTCCAAATCTCAGATTTTTCAAGATGCTCTGCACAAATGATTAATAATTTACTTACAGTGGCTTGCAAAAGTATTCATACCCCTTGAACTTTTCCATCTTTTGTCACATTACAAGCACAAAACATAAATATATTTCATTGGAATTGAATATGAAAGACAAACACAAAGAGGCATATTTTCATAAAGTGAAAATTATATACGAATTTTTAAAATAAAAAATTTAAAAGTACGATGTGCAAAACTATTCTGCCCCCCTGAGTCAATACTTTGTGGAACCACCTTTTGCTGCAATTACATCTGCAAGTCTTATAGAATATGTGTCCACCAGCTTTACACATCGAGTGACTGATATTTTTGCCCATGCTTCTTTGCAAAACAGCTCAATCTCAGTCAGATTAGATGGAGAGTGTTTGTGAACAGCAGTTTTCAGATCTTGCCACAAATTCTTGATTGGGTTTATGTCTGGACTTTAACTGGGCCATTCTAACATGAATATATTTTGTTTTAAACTGTTCCATTGTAGCCCTGGCTTTACGTTTAGGGCGTTGTCTTGATGGTAGGTAAACCTCCACACCAGTCATAAGTCCAACAGGTTGTCTTCCAAGATTGCTCTGTATTTAGCTTCATCTATCTTTCCATCATTTCTGACCAACTTTCCTGTCCCTGCTGAAGAGAAGAAGCCTCTGAGCATGATGCTGCCACCATCATATTTGACAGTGGGGATGGTGTGTTCAGAGCGATGTGCAGTGACAATACTTCGCAACACATAGTGTTTTTCTTTTTGGCCAAATAGTTCAATTTTGGTCTCATCTGACCAAAGCACCTTGTTTGCTCCTTATGTTTTTCTTTTAACAATGGCTTTTGTCTTGCCACTCTTTCATAAAGACCACATTTGTGCAGTGCACGACTAATAATTGTCCTGTGGACAGATTTCCCTACCTGAGCTGTGGATCGCTGCATTTCGTCCAGAGTCACTATGGGCCTCTTGGCTGCATCTCTAAAGAGTGCTCTCCTTGTTCAGCCTGTAAGTTTAGGTGGATGACCTTGTCTTGGTAGGTTTATAGTTGTGAAATTCTTTTCCATTTCCAGATTATGGATTGAACAGTTCTCTGTGAGATGTTCAAAGCTTGGGAAATCTTTTAAAAATGTTTTAAAATGTTTTAAATCACGTATAAAACTTTCCACTTCACAACTGTATACCATTTACTCTTAATGAAATATACACTGTATTGTCAAAAGTATTTGCTCAACAATCAAAATTAATGGAATCACTTCTATGGCCACAGGTGTATAAAATCAAGGACCTAGGCATGAAGACTGTTTTTACAAACAATGGGTTGCTCTCAGGAGATCAGTGAATTCCAGTGTGGAACTGTGATAGGATGCCACCTGTAAAACAAATCCAGTTGTAAATTTCCTGACACAGAAAAAAACCCACACAAACATGGGGAGAACATGCAAACTCCAAACACAGAAGTTGCTCGAATCATCCGATCCGGGGTTTAAACGCGTGTTATTAAACACTGTGAGGCAACAGCACTAACACTCTGCCACTGTCACAACCTAAATAATAGTATAATATAATATGAATATAATTCAGAGCAGAAATGAATTTGTTCTGTAATGAGGATTGCAGTATTAGAGTCTGATAAGTCTTAAACATGTACATTGTTCGAAATTATTGCTGCTTAAAATCATAATCTATTAGAATATGACCAGTTGTTTGATAAATCTAAAATGTAACAACCATTTTTAAATATTCCATTAGATAGCTTTAAAAATTAAAAGCAACATTCCCTTCATTTCATCTGAGCCTAACCATTACAACAGCATGTTTGAAGCTCATCTGTATTCATTAGTGCTTTCCTCTGTTATAACCTCTTCCAAACCCCATCAACTGTTCCTAATTGAGTCCTCCAGGTACCTGTGCAGTGTCACAATAGCGCTTCACCCTCAGAGAGATGCCAACCCGCCTGGGTGTTGAGATTGAGATAGAGCACAGAATGTGCAATGGCCCTAGGCCACCTGAAATTCAGGTGAGTGCTTGCTTACCTTGGAATATGCATTTCCATAGACAGCCGTAGTGGAGTTTTAGGATGTTTTCTTATGGGAGCTGAGAGGTTTTATGGTCCAGTAGGGCTAGATGGTGGCACAGATGGATCCCCATTTCCACCCGGCTGTTAGAGTAAAAGTCCTCCAGTGGAACCAAGCACAAATCCTGCTTTATGAGAAACAGTAAAATGACTTGGTCCATGTGTTGTACTTTATGTTTTAGATAAATGACTCAGATTAAGTGATTAAGGCTAGTGAGGTTTAAATAAGAGTGTTGTCAAATAGTTTTGTTTTGTTTTAAATTAACTAAAATTGTGTTAAAGGAGCTTCATAAAGCACAGAATATATATTATGTACTAAATTGCATTCAGAAAATAGTTTTATTGTCAAGAACAAAAATAAAGTTTGGCTGCATGTGCACATTTGCAGGCTGCATCTTCAGTCGCTGAAACAGGCGGTTTATGTTGGCTGTTTGCTGGATTGATTTTACAGCGAGCTTTGGGCCATCATTAAAGGCCAGAACAGGAAGAAAGAGTGTTCCAGCACAGTCTGTCCCCACCGTCATGTCTCATCCTCATACATATTTCCTCTTTAGAGCAAAACCAATCACATTTGCTGTGTTTCTGTTGGCAGTCCTGCCTTCGAGCAAAATGAAAGCAAGGAAGGGCCTGCTGATGCAACACAAGCACGTCGTTCCCAGAGGTTACTGTGGGTGCATGCCGTTAAAATTAACAGCACTTTATGTTTGCTGTGTTTTCTTGCGAAATAAAAATGTGCCATTTTGCAATGGTATTTAATGTCTTGCCATTGCGCGGCATCTGGCCTTTTGTATCACTTAGTGTTTACAGCTGAGTGTTTATAGGCCTCAAGTCAGGTGGTGCTAGGAGGATGTTCTTTCTCAGTGACATACGATGCATTGTAATTGAGTGTGTGTATAAGAGAGAAGGAGAGAGGGAGAGAAAAAGTGAGAGAGACAGATTTGGTGAAAATGTCATGTCTAATTTATCTTGTACAGAGGAAGTGCTTATGCATGGGTATGGTGTAGTTCTGCTTGTGCTGTAATGATGAAAGAGACATAGCATTTTGTTTCTAGTCTGCATCAGGCTCACCAGTCATCAGAGACACACACACACACACATATACAGGTGCTGGTCGTAAAATTTGAATATCATGAAAACGTTGATTTATTTTAGTAATTTCATTCAAAAAGTGAAACTTGTATATTATACACATTTGTTACACACAGACTGATATATAAAGAGTTTATGTCTTTTGCTTTGATGATTATAACTGATAAAAAATCTAAATTCAGTATCTCAGAAAATTAGAACATTAAACTATCAGTCTGTGGCACTGCTAGGGACAGCACATGTTGAAAAATTAGAAGACAAAGTTAGAGAGGGCCGATTGAAATGGTTTGGACATGTGCAGAGGAGGGACAGTGGATATATTGGAAGGAGGATGTTAGAAATGGAGTTGCCAGGCAGGAGACAGAGTGGAAGACCAAAGAGGAGATATATAGATGTGGTCAATGTAGACATGCAGGTAGTTGGT